>LQNS02277717.1:25336969-25352534 GCA_001587735.2 Parhyale hawaiensis | reverse complement strand
CCACACCGCGCCACTGGCATCCTCGTGATGGTGTCCTTAGCAACGAAGATGCGCAACGTTCAGTTCCACACCGCCAGAAGACTTGGTACATGACAGCACGGCCATGAAGAGTGCACTACGACGATTGTTTATCTGTACTACCTTGCCTTTACCAACGACTGTATATTGTCACTAATATAATTAATAATTTGGCGCAAACTATCATTCACCTTGTCGGTTCGCTCACACCCTGAGTGACTGCTTTCAAGAGCATCCACTCACTACAGCGGAGACCAGACTCTGACATATCTTCTCAAACCTCGTTGAGCCGTTTATTTCTCAAGAGCTCATTCAATGACAGCTTCACTGTTATCCCACAGTAAACGGAGGAATTATTTCTCTTTATACCGTTCTGAAAAACACCTACTGGAGCCTTACCAGTTCCACAGTTGTCCCTCAGAAGCTGAACATCAGACCCCTGGCTTTCACTAGCGCCCCTCGAGTTCCTTAAAACCTTCAGAGACCTTTACCTGGTTGGGCCACCGATATGCTCCCGAGGTCCCTCCTCTACGACATGTCCAAACCTCTGTTGGAGCCTGTCTCTTACTACCCTAAAAACTTTATCTGAAAGACAGTCCCACCTATGACTATTGTACCTCTGATCCACTAAGGTAAGGGTCTGCACACAGGTTTCCAAGGAATATGTTTCCCTCCTTACCATAAAGGTACTGTATCATGCCCAATGCGGGCGGGCCTACCAAGCAACCCCTCTCTCACCGCATCTCCTCCCCTCCCCATACTACTTGGGACCAACAACCCATTCTTTTGAGGACTAGTTGATCTTGAACGAGCTTGTACTTCAAATACATAAATACCTTCGTCTCTGCCCGTACAATTTGATCTTTGCTTGCTTCCTCGTCCATTATACCCGTTCTGGCCCTGAAGTAATAGGTAAGTCCAACACGGGATCAAGTGAGCGAGAGGTGAGAAAATATGCTTGTGACCACTGACCAGCCGAAGGCCCCGCGACACGTTTTTTTTTTTCTGACCGTAGGCTAAGTGTACTTGCCAACCAAATTGTTACGTGGGCATAGAGGCAGGCCAGCTCAACCCCCGATGTAGACGGTGGTTGGCTGGACGCAAAGTGGCTGGTGGCTGCACTGCTCGGCCTGGTGGAGCTCCGAAACTGCCGATACCCCGCGGCCAACTGGCTGACAATTTCAAATTTTTTTCGAAAAGAAACAGTGATCAATCTCCTTGCATCTTCTTGAAACGTTTTTGTAGAATAATCAAACTGAATAAATTTGTCATATTTTTAATGAAAAGCACTTGTGAAGATGTGATCAGACTGTAAAGGGCAGTATGGTCCCCTGGGCTAAGTCCTACATTGGTCAAGTTCGCTTAAGGTGAGAAAAAAGTCGCCTTTGACTTGTCAGAACCACAGTTTGTTCTCCCCACAGACCATCTGGTGACTCTCTCCAGCAAGAGTATCTCTTCAAACTTCACGGTTTGATGCGCATGAAGCTCAGTCCTGATCTATCCAAGCTCATCCTGTGCACATCCTCAGGCATGATGCTGCTGTTGCAGAATCTTGACCTCGCTCATTTCGCAAGTGACATGAACAGCTTCCGTCGTAAGACCAGCTTGGTATGTTGGATCCTTGTTTTTCAATGTACAGAGGTCACTGCCTTAGTTTTTTTTTTTGGTCCCTCTGAAGTAGGTATGTAGCCTCCCTCAAGGTCTTACAATAATAATGTCTATTGTGAACATGATGTCATTTCAGCAGTTGGTTCCAGGTATGCCTACCAGTACCGTACATATTAAACCGTAGCGTTGTACCAGGAGTGGGGTCCAAACAGAAATAAGAAAAGGCCATGTACAAAAAAGGTAATAAGACAGGAAAGTGATCAGCCTTTGTCTGCAGGCGGCATTAGTGTGAGCTACTAAGCACGAAAACGAAAATGGTAGATACAAAACTTGTAACATCTTTTGGAAAGCAGATAAGTAGGTAGCTATATGTTGGATTAGACTAGGTTGGGTTAGTTTTTTATATTTATAAATCAAGTTCAAATGGTTGAACGTTTAGTGTAACTTAGCTATATACAGGAGGCACTTGATACGATACTACAGTACTTGCGAATCTCGGGTAGACCGCTTACCTGCTGTATCTGTACGTTTTTTATATATATAATGTATATATATACCTATATACGCTACAAGCAGCGTCACGTTACACCCAATGTGCGTCATAGCAGCAGGAACGAATGGATGTGCTACACACTGGTTTTCTTTTAATTTGTTGTTTCTGCATTAACGTCACAACCAATTCCGTCATCACGGACGAACCGCAGCACTTGGGTTCCTAGAGTGACTGTAGAGTATTGCCAACAAAGTAGCTGCTTGTTCTGTACGTGGGCTGAAATGTTGGAGTCGGACATTTATGGAGTCCAATGAATTGGGGCTACAAATTGGCTCAACCAAGGGTCGGACTGGTCCTTCCAATCCCGCCGCTCTGGTCCTTCCAACTCCGTAGCCCTGGTCCTTCCAACTCCGCCGCCCTTCTATGAGGGCGTCATGAGCGTGGCAGAATCGGTGCTCTTCCAGTGGTCGTTACTGTTGGAGTGCCCTAGTCTGGCCAGCAACATCTGCTTCCCTATGGTAGGCAGTGCCACACACTGGAAAACTCCGCGGATTTAAAACCTCCGCAAGTTCGTGTCCTCTAAGGAGGCGTTGGGTAAGGTTTGCCCGTCCTATGTTGTGGGGAGCAGCGCCCCTCAAGGGACTCTTATTAAGTTATTTTAGCCTTAGCTAGATCTTTGGGAGTTTGGGACAACTGTCCTCTTTACCCGCATTGTTTCCTGCCACTTACTTGCTTCTACTGATGATGCTTTATGCTATTCTTCCTCTTCTTTCCCGACTTGGCTGATCCCATACGCGGTTTCCTGTGCGGGAACATGTTCGTCCATGGGTTCTACATTTCTATTCATTTACTATTTGTCCCTTGTTTCTTCCTGTGTGAGGTCGCCTTTCTTGTCAAGACGGAGGCCTAACTATTCTGTATAAAAATAATGCACTACACATTAGGCATTATGACCATTGGATCATGTATTAAGATAGCAATTTTTGTCCGTTGCATCCAATGTGTGGCGTCCGCATTTTGGTTCAACTTTTCCAATAATTCGATGCCCATTTTTTGCTGAAGCAATTTCCTGAATTGCTACGGTATCTGTAAATAAGTGGTACAAATTTGTCCGTTAATGCAGTGTTAAAAATGGTTGATGCAATTTGGTTATCGCATTGTCCGTAAATGAGATATGCAGCAGTACTTTCTTGTTGGTGGAGTGCGTGTTAGGGTTGCAGCCCCCTCTAAGAATTGCTTGTAGACCCTATCCCTGCCTGAATATCTGTGGGCCTCACGCCTCTGTACGTCGACCCGACGTGAATGACTTTCTTAGCCTAAGTGGACTGTTGCATCTGGCCGCAGTTCAAGCTGATTATGTTAGTTCAAGTTAGCTAGGACTCTGTACTTCCTCCATCTACTTCGTAAAATGGCCGCCGATGGTTTTGAACGACCTATACCACGGGATTCCTAGGTACTCCCGTTTGAAGGGCCGCAAAATTAGCCCTCCACATGAGGATTTTTCTCCTGTCCTTCCTTTTCTTGGAGTCTCTTGGAGATGCTTTGCGCCCTTTTTCCTGTCCTATAGTGCCAGCAGCCGTGGCCAACCTTGAGACCAATAGAACTCACGTTAGTTCACTGCGGGCTTTTGATTTTCTAGCGGTATATTCGAGATAGAAATCACTGAAACGTTCGGTCCGAAAAGAAGTAGAGTACCGCCGAAGGGCTAGTACTCCTTTCTGCAACGCGGTACTAGCTACTTTGGTTGCAGCGTTTAGCTATTGGTTTTAGGTCAGCGGAAAGATACCATAGGCTACATACTTGAAATCTGTGTGGTATGTTGCAGTTTTTGTCTGGTCATAGAGAAGAGGAACGTTCGGTCATTGGAAGAGCACGCAACAAACCTGTCCTCATCAAGGACTTCCCTCCCCACAACAAGGCACAAATCATCCACTCCATGCAGGTAAAACTTAGCAATTAATTGAAGTTGAATTTTTTTTTAGAACTTTTCATCAACAATTTAAGATAGCTAACCATGTTATCACAGGGTGTCTACAAAGTAATTGAGGTGTTCGAAAGTAATTGAAAGTGATTGAAAGAGCAATGTGCTTGAAAAGTAATTGAAAAGTGCTTGAATTTAGGGTAGCTAAGGTACTTGAAAATGAACGCCACCACAAGTGGCGGCTGGGTTGCCTATTCCTCATTCTGTTTCTGGGCAAATGGCGGCTTCTGTCCGCAGTACAGTTAATCTCTCACAGCTTGGCCGTTTTTTTTATTTTTTTTTATATACTTTTCCACTAAGCTTTTGTAACTTGTTGTTCGATGAACTAAATTATAGTCCAGCGATCGTTTCAGAAACACAGCTACACATCGAATCAAATTTTGGTGGAGCCGAGTCATCATAGAACTGTGCTGGTTGACAAACTAAAGGTGCTTAAATTCTTGCTTAATTAGGCATTTGAAAAGTAATTGAATTCACTTTTTTATCTCTTGTAGACACCGTGTATCAAAACTCAGTATTGGCATGGCTTCATTTGCATCCTTTCTGAATTAGGCAATGCTCAATTATGAAAGAAGCTGAATGATGTGGTCACTACATAGTTATTTGTTGGCGTGAACACTTAACCTACTATCCTTCCTATGCACGGAAACAATCACTTTGGCAGGTATAAACTTGGACATTGGAATTTTTTAGTGCAAGGATTTTAATTGGGAAATGTTTATCTGGACTAGTAACCGCAATGCTCTCTTGGCAGATACATCCTCAGTCATGGGCAGTACTTTCTCGAAACACGTCAGCCGATGACGAATCCGAAGTAAGTAAAAATGTACTAAAAAATGAAATAAGGAAGCCACCTATGTTAGTTGCTCATATTGTATACCAAGTTAATTTGCATTGTAGTGATGCAGCTAGGAGCCTTATTTTATTGACTCTTTTGTCCTCTGGTACATTAATTAGAAATTTTCTGGATAAGAAACTCTGCATTTATGATGTAAAACACCTAGGAAATGCTTGTCAGCCATGACACTCACCAAGCATGACTAGAAAAATGGGTCTTCAAATACAGTTTTAACAGATTGGTTTATTACAGTGGACCTGCGTACACGATATCCAGGAGTACCCGATGGATGAGTGCACATCGGAGGAGGACCCCAAGCAGGGCAGTCCATCAAAGTTCAATTATATCATAAGAGAAGCCCTGCCGCCGTCCCCTGAAAACCCGCCCGACGATTACGAGTTCCTGCCTCGAGGCTACTATGTTGAGGTAGACGCGGCCACCCCTCGCTTTGAGATGCTCCTGGACCATCGCGGGGGCAACTGGCTCGATGTACAGCAGGCCAACAGACGACGCGAACGATTGTTGTCTGACCTGGAAATGCCGGAAGAGGAAGAGGACGACAACAGTAATAGTTTTGGGGAGGATAGCGACGAGTTCGACGTCGATCAGAGAGGAGATGATCCCCGGCAACATGCCCTCATGCTAGGGCTTAACTTATTGATGCGCCGTAATGACATCAGAACTCTAGCCAACGCTGAGGGAGATGCAGATGATTTAAGAGAGCTACGGCGTAGGGGCCATAGAGTCCGCCCTGGTCAAGGGGGATCTTTGGTAAGCAACAATCGAGATGGTATTGAGAGGCAACGACAGCCTCACAGAAACAGATGGCGGGTTTCAAGACGACTTGCTCAATGGTCCCGCACGTACAGAGAGCGGCGGGACATGCGCTGGGCCAACACGGACAATAATAACTCTCGTCCTGTCAACGATGAGGCCGCACCTGCCAGGGAAGAGCCCAATGCACTGGACGGTAGAACTTGGAATGAACGCAATGATGAAATCCGACGGACCTTACGGTCATTGAGGAATGGTTTGGACCTCGTGCGGGCCAACTTCAATAACATCCAGCGCCGTATAGATGAAAGTGTTGAGAACTACTCCCGCGTGCACCGGTTAATTTTCCCAGACGTTATACGCTCCTCACGGACCTTCCATGAGAACTATCGCTCGGACGACGACGCCGTTCGACAAATTTACGCCCAGCAGCGACCAAGGCTCACCCATCATATCATGGAGCCCAATGTTGGGCTGGGCTTCATTAAGGAGCTCTGCTTCAGTTCGGACGGACGTTTGATTTGCTCGCCGTACAAGCAGGGCGTTCGCTTACTGTCATTCGACAACAGCTGCTCAGAGATGTCGCACTGCGTCAGGAGTAAGCCTGAAAAGCTTGTGGTTCTCTCTCGCGTGAATGCCTGCCACAGGAAGAGTGTGGTGAGCACCAAGTTCTCCCCCACGCACTGTATGCTTGTGTCAGGTTGTCTCGACGGTAAAATAGCCTGGCATCATCCCGTGCTGTGAATAACTTCGCGGTGCCCTGCAGTGCTATGAGCGGTTTGTGTACATCGTCCAGTGGCTGCGACTACGGCGTGGTATCATATTGTATTGTTTGGTACCTACCATGCCCTGCATTGTGTCATCCACTACCACATATATTTTTTGACATCATCCAGTGCTGCTAAAAACTTTGCTGTCGTCCAGTGATGTGGGAAAATTTTTATCACTAGCCAGTACTGTAACTACTTCACTAGGCGCCATCCAGTGCTGCAGTACTAGTGGAGGTCACCTGACATCCTCCTTGCTGAAAATTATTTGCTTGGAATCTCCTGTAAATACTTCACAATATTTCCTCAGCACCCAAAAGCGTCATTACCGAACCACCCCCTGTAATTACTGCTGCTGCTGCTGCTGCTGCAGGCGACACACACAAGCTGTGTTGCTGTAGAACTACCCTTGTACAGTTACTACTACTACTGCTGCTGCTGCAGCCGACACACACATGCTGTGTCACTATGTACAATCATGTCACCTGCTCTCTTTAGTGTAAGGTAATCCGACTTTTTTGTTCAATTTGATACTACTGCTTTACTCTAATTTTATTCTTACCTGATGGTTCTCATTGTGGAACTGATAAAATTATACAAAGTATCGTATCTCGACTATGGGGAGGGGGTGTGGCACTGACTTAATTCTCTTCCAAAAACTGCCCTCATTACTCACTTTCTCTCCTCAAAAACCATAGGATTAGATTAGTTCCCCCGAGGACCCTCTGCGTTGGTTAGGGTTTTGTTTAAATTTTTCTTTCGTGTTCCCTGCGCGCTTGCGAATGGTAATGGTACTTTTGGTCGGTTCTTTCTCTTCTTTCTTGACGTGCCGCAACAGATGCGCGGATCCCCCATGGTGGGAACGTCTCTTGCAAGTGTTCCTTGTTCCCCTGAGCAGGAGCTGCATTTCCTAGCCTTTCCTCTCTCTTAACGCCGTGCGGCTAAGGGACTTCAATGAATATTAATTTAGGTCTATTTTATATAAAATTTTGGGAACTATAATTTAAGAATCGTGCTTTGACGGTACTTTTCTATATTCATATGCCATTTTTCGAAATTAGGCTTCGTTTTTTTCTGGGGGAGGGGAGACGACAATGAAAATACGGTCAGTGTCTCGTCCTTTAGTCAGACTAATTGCTATGTCTTGTAAAGGTCGTGGTTGTGTCCAAAAAATTATTTCCGCGCATTGTGCTTTTGACGTGAGTTTTTCTTTTTTGAAGCGATGATGTGAACTGATAGCTTGAGCACCAGAGTTACCGTTGTATTTTCCTCGTATGTTTTCATTCAAATTCCTCGAGCAGCGGTCAATTCCACCTCTTCGCTGTAGTCCGGCTCCGTATGAAGTCTATCGAAAATTATTTTTGCTGTTTATGTTGCTCACTTTCTGTAGAACTGCTCCTTCAAGTGCTTCAGCCTGGCAATGATTGTATTAGACCGTCTTGTATTCATGGATAAAATAGGCATTCTGTATTGAAATACTCGTTGCCTGGCAAGTCTTTACCAGTCGCCAAACTAGAACTGGCATTCGTCTGGAACACGTATCCCGCGACCCACCTCAGTAGACTAGCTGCGCCATACAAAGTTATATATAAAAATGTTGGCCTGGCATCACATGCTCTTCCAGCGTTGTCCAGGAAGATAATGGGGTGCAGCGATACACCTCCACCTCTATACTGGCGAGGGGTCATGCCACTTCTGAAGTCGTATTACCAGTGCTGCCACTGGGATTTTTCAGAAAGCCCTTGAGTTCGGGAAAACCCATAGTCTACTTTGGCAGCTCTGGAAGGACAAATACACAGAACACGCTGAAATAACTGTACATCCCGGTGGATACGGTATATCGTAGGCTGTGATAATAGCCATACTTGCGTCATCAACTTTATTTCCGAAACTCATTGTATTATAGGATTGTTGTGCGTGAGGGGCTCCCAGCGGACTACATAGGTTTGTAACTTAAGCCCTTTTAGTCATCGTTGAACGTGGTTCTTTCATGCCGCTGTGCGTCCTTCCTTTTTCACGCTTCTGATGACGGTCTTTCCTCTGTTCTCCCTCAGTTTTCGTGACTCGCAGTTCCTATACCCGTTGATTGATGATGGAAATTTTTAAACACGCGTTCTTCTCCATACATATTGCTTCCTTATCCTCTTTGAATCTTCTGCTGCTTTCGTACAGGGAAGGTCCCGAGTGCCTTCTCCGCAGGAGATGTAGCATCTGTCTACAGTTCCTGCTGAGAAGGTTAGTTTTGTAAAGTTGGGTAGGTTTCTATATTTCCTTTTTATCCCGCGAGGTGGGCCGCCGATCGAGGTGACCGACTCTTTATGCGGGGCTCTTACCTCCGCCCATGAGGAGGGCCCTAGAAGGGACCGTCCGCACGGGCGCTTCTTTCTTCTGTCTTCTTTTTTCGTCCTTCATCTCTTGCCACCTGAGCACAACGTTGTGGTTCCGGCTGTAAGCCGAGTAAATAAATCATCTTAGATCGCTATTGATTGTCTAACTTTAGAAATAGCGGGACAATACAAATATAATAATAATGCGCTTCTTTCTTCTGTCTTTTTCTCTTTTCGTTCTTCATCTCTTGCCACCTGAGCACAACGTTGTGGTTCCGGCTGTAGGCCGAGATCGCTATTGTCTTAGTTTCAGGAATAGCGCGACAATGCCAATATAATAATATTACATACAATGAAGCTTGAAATGCTCCTTTCAATCTTGAAATTTTAGCAACCAGCGAAAATACTACCCTTTTTTCTATTATACGGCGTCTCGCTCACCCCCTTCCAGTAAACCCCCGTATGTTGCCTTGGTTTTGGTCTTAAGGATTTATTTTTTTGTCGTGACCATTGTTCTACCCTCCTTTCTTATACTTTCACTGCCAGTTTTTGTTTTGTGCTCTCTCTTTATTACCGTTTCCTCTTCCTATCTGCGGTCTACCATCCATTAAAGGGTTTACGTATACGTATATTTCTATACGTATACAGTATATCATTTTTTTTATCTTTTCATCTCTTGGATCGTTACAGCGTAAGAGGAGAAGAGCATAGTTCTAGGCGAGGGAAAAGGCCCTCCGGGCTATTTCACTTGTGCCATCACTAAAAAAAAAAGTGTTGTCGGCCACCGGTAAACGATTACACGTTGAATAAAATAATTTATTTTCTAAATTGGAAAACGACGATGGTGTAACTTAAGAAACCGATAGTGAAGTGATCACATACGTTCTGGTAACCAAGTGTACGATACAGGACGTCCACCCCTCGGTACACACAGGTTCAACGCACCGAGTAGCTAATTGTTTTGTTGAATTTTAATTTGTAGTGTGGTTTGTGCTCTAGACTCGATGTCTTTTAATAGTTAAAAGGGAAACTCAATTCAGTTTATATATATTTATGCTGTTGTCTTATCCAATTTACACCAACTGGACCTATTTGAGTACAGTTAGGTAGTTAGGTTCGCCCATCCTATGTTATGGGGGAGTGGCGCCCCCAGGAGGTTTGTGTAGGTTACCTTAGCCAATAGTTAGGTCTTCGGGACGTCTGTCTTTCGTGCTCACTTTACTTCCTTCCACTTTCATACTCCTTCTGATCTTACTGTTGTCTGTTCTTCCTCTTCTTTCCCGACTTGCAGTGCCCATGCGCGCTGATCCTGTGTGGGAACACCTTCGTGCATGGGTTCCCCGTTTTTCTATCGACATACTTTATGTACTTTCCTATTCCTCTCTTAGAAAAGCTTAGTATGTACTTACTTAGGGAGGCTTAAATCTTCTCATAATACCTAATTCGAGAACATTATCAATAGTTTGTTCTTACGAGAAATGAAAGTCTGATTGTACATGGGTTACAGGCCTGGAATTTTACCATTTATTTATATTCTTGTTGATTGCTTTCAGCAATTACTGTATTAATGCTTTGTGATCTTGACGAAGTAGCTATATGTCTGTGTGTTTGCTCACTTATACTCAATGTTCGACTTGTTTTCTGTTGATCCTTCCTCCCGGGGGATATTCTGGCTAGCCCTTTCCTCATCAGAATAGCATCTTGGACCGGCCCCACGTCCTCTGGGTTTCCTGAGCAAATTTTCTGCAAGGGATGTTACATCTGGCCCTAGTTCCTTCTGAAAAGGTTAGTTGCGGAAGCTACGTGAGTTCTCAATACATCCCCTTCTGCTGCGCTAGGTGGCCGACTTATTCCGCGAGGCTCCTACCTTTTCTTATGAGGAGGGCCGCGGAAGAGGTCGCCCGCACGAGACTTTCTTCTGTCTTCTTCTCGTTTCCTCTTTCGTGTCTTTTAAATGCTTTGCGTCTTGTGTCCCGACCACACGTAGTGCAGAACTTATTTGAGTTCACCGTCAACTCCAGACTTTCCGGCAGAAATGCTCTAAGTATTTGACCTTCGGTGCAATGAGGCTTAGAATCGCTGCACCAGGAAACATTTTCACCAATAATACTTAAATTAATTCCTACTCTCGTGATCCTTTCTTTCGTCTTTTGTCGTCATCTTTGATATCACTGCCAAACTTCAAACAGAAAAAAAATTCTTCTTTTAGTTCATATTTGAAATAAGATACTATATCAAAAATTACGAAAAAATCTTTTTGGAGGATTTTACTTTTTGTGAACTCTATAGTTATTAAGATAATAGGTATATATATAAAGTTGTTTATTTATCTAAAAAGCATTGGCGTCTAAAAATGTGTGTGTGTATATATAAGTGTATTTTATCGTACCACTCGGCATTACTGTTTCGTTAACCGTA
The DNA here is from genome assembly GCA_001587735.2 of Parhyale hawaiensis. Classification (NCBI taxonomy): domain Eukaryota; kingdom Metazoa; phylum Arthropoda; class Malacostraca; order Amphipoda; family Hyalidae; genus Parhyale; species Parhyale hawaiensis. The sequence goes on along the minus strand of LQNS02277717.1, from coordinate 25,341,310 downwards.
GCTAGTGCTGCTGTGGGTGCAAATATTGTTCACTGGCAAAACTGTGTCTTTAAAAGCTTCAGAACGCATATTTTTCTTGACATTTTTTAGTAGACTTAGCCTTTTTTGATGCTGCTCTATTTCATTAACTTTTAATATGCTTCTCTGAATTCGCATCTATTTTTTCCGATTATTTTTTATCCATTTGTTACCGGAAGGAATAAGAGTTTAAATCAACTTTGATCCACATGGTATTGGAAGGAATAAGAGTTTAAATCAGCTTTGATCCATATGGTATTGGAAGGAATAAGAGTTTAAATCAGCTTTGATCCATATGGTATTGGAAGGAATAAGAGTTTAAATCAACTTCCATCCATATATTGGTGATGCGCTACAATGCGTTTGTCTCGTATAACCAGTAGGGTAATTACCCCATTGCCGAACTAACTCTGTTTCCGAACAAAGAGCTATTATTTGATAGGTAATAAACCTATCAAATAATAGTTCTTTGTTCGAAAATACAGTTAGTTATGCAATTGAGTAATTATATACCCTAAGTTTGATCCTATTTCCTGTCTTACGAGGAGTTACAGGGTGTATAACGACCGTGGAAATGTCTTGAATTTGAAATGGGCCTTCAACTTGCCCATTTTTCCTGTCGGTAGCGCACTGAGCACTCTGAGACCTACCGGCAGAAAAGCCGAGACAAAAATCATTGACAATTTAAAACGCGCCCTAGTCGGTGCACGAGCCTGTGGTTAAACACAGGAATAGTTCGGCGCGATATAAGCAGTGTCCCACTGAAGCGCTAGTAAAAACTCCTAATACTACTAGACTACTTGTCTCCTGGCGGCCGCTTGAAGCAATTTAAAATCACGCACACGAGGGTCCCGAGTGCCTTATCCGAAGGGGATGTAGCATCTGGCGGCAGTTCCTGCTGAGAAGGTTAGTTTCATAGTTAGGCAATCTCTCTATAGTTCCCCTTCTGTTCCGCGAGGTGGGTCGCCGAATGGTGGTAAGCGACCCATCCCATGGGACTCCTATCTGCTCCCGTGTGGGGGCCACGGAAGGGTCCCCCCGCGCGAGTATTCACCTTCTTCTGTCTTCTTCTCATTTCGTTTTTAGTCTCCTTCTCTGCGCCGCACGACTGAGCGATTTCGTTCGACCGAGCCGTGTGGAGTTGGGAATGCTCGCGCCTTATTTCCTGCCAGACATGGTGCACCTGGCTAAGATTGTTCTAATAGAACTCATTTGAGTTCGACTTCTAAACTAAAGAAAACATACAAAATTGGATCGCTGTTGTATAGTCTTCGTATCTAATACGGCGGGAAAACCCACAGTATAATAATAATAAAGCAACTTGAAGGCTTTTTTTTTCTGCCCAAGTGCCGTCTCCGCAGGGGATGTTGCAACTGGCCTCAGTTCTTGCTGAGAAAGTTTGTTAGGTTAGTAGGGTCTCTATGATTCCCCTTCTGTTCCCCATGGTGGCCGGCCTTTTCCCGCGGGACTCCTACCTTCGCCCCTGTGGAGGGCCACGGAAGGGGCCAGCAGCACGGGCGTTTTTTTCTTCTCTCTTCGTGTTTGTCTCTTGCCCGATGCCGCACGGCTGAGAGAATTCGTTCAGCCTTGCCGGGTAAGGTTGGAGATGCGCGTGCTTTATAAATTTGAGACACAAAACTCACTGATGTCAGTTCACCGTCACTCACGACCTTCCGGCAGAAATGCTGAAATATTTGGCCTTCGGCGCGATGCGGTTCAGAATCACTGCACTAGCAAACCCTCTTACTAACCTTGAACCTCACGATCATAAGTTATGTTACGCTTTTCATTTTCATCGGATAGGGATCTAAACATCCGTAGTAAAATCAGTAAATTTACAGATGATAGAAAACTATGTCATCCTGCCACGGAAAGAGCCGAGCTTCAGCAAGACATTGACCACCTCATGGAATGGAAGACAACGTGGCACATGAGCTTTAATGTCGACAAATGCTCAGTAATGCACGTAAGGCTCAACTCCATGAATGGGGCGGAATTGGCTACTGTCACCCAACAACGTGACTTAGGCATCACTATTACAAACAAACTACAGCACAGTCTACAAGTTGACAAGAGTGTGAAAATGGCAAGCAGAGGGCTCTGATTCATCACCAGAAATTTTAAATACAAGTCCAAGGACATCATCGTTCCCTTGTACAAGGCGTTAGTGCGGCCACACTTACAATTTACTGTTCAATTCTGGCCGCCACATCTGTGCAAAGATATCGATAAAATGGTAAGCGTCGAACGCAGTGCAACGAAATTGATACCTCAGCTGCGAAACAAGCCGTATGAATGTCGCCTAAAGGAACTAGGTCTGATCTTTCTGGAGCAAAGATGATTCAGGGGCAAAAAATAGAAACATTCAAGCTTCAACGACGTACCTACAACGGGACTCTTTGAAAGAGACCTCAATGATCGCTTGCAAAATAACGATCAAAAACTCAATCCTAAAGCTCGGAGAACGACCTTAAGTCAGCAGTTCTTTCCGTATTTCATAGTCGGCATTTGGAATAGACTCCCTTCCGACGTTGTTAGTGCGGAATCGGTCAACGCGTTTAAAAATCGTCTTGACATACATTGGGAGAGACATCCCCCACAGCTAAGGTTTCCTTCTCCAGGAGTTGCACACTTAACGGCCAAAGCCTCCGAGGTTTCTTTAATCCGTCTTCTTCTCTCTTCCGCTCCAACTACACTGACTGACGTCTTTAACTCCGCATATCAGCGGCTATTGATCGTGATTGCGTGCATTCATGATCGTCTCTTGCTGAGATTCTTCTCCCTCTTCTTTTTTTTCTCTCTCTTCTCCCCAGTCCTCTTCATCCTACTAACATAATGGCAATAGCTCATAGAGGGCCGGGGCGTAAGTTTCGATGTCTCTTTGAGAATCTGCCTGTTGGTTCGTCCATTGCCGCCTACCTAATCTAATCTATTGCTTCACTTCCCGGCTTGATAAGCCGATGCAATGCTGTTCCAAAGTTCCAACCGATATCATTATATACCGTGCTTATAGAATCAGAGTAAGAATCATAATAACTCATGTGGGGGAAACCTTGCTATGTTAGACTGTTGGAACGTGTGGCATTTGCCCGTAAGCGATTAAAGTGACGTATACCACCTTCACATTACTTTATTATGTGCAAATCTTCGTTGTTCTCGAGTTCTCTTGTCCAAATACGATAATTTGTATTAGCCGATACCCCGTCGGGGGCATAGGGTGGGCGATAGGTTAGTTAGGCTCGCATATCCTATATTTTGGGGATCAGCGAGCCCAGGAGAAGTTTTTAGGTTGCTTTAGTCTTTAGCTAGGCCTTCTAGACTTCTCTCTTTCATGCCCATTTTCATACTCACACGTGTTTTTCCTCCTTTTCCTGACTTACTATTCCCATGCGCGTTGATTCATCCTCATCTATGGGCTCCACGTTTCTATCGATATACTACATATCCCTTCCTTTTCCTCTCTTGAATCACCATAGATGGATCTAGAAAGGCCTAAATACCGAATATAATAATTAAATAATTAGCCGAAATATAACGATACTAAATTTCTATTGGATGCCTGATAATATAGTAGCTACTAATAATTTTCCCTGCCACAATTTGTTTGGGCATCACGCACCCAAGGGTCCCGAGTGCCTTCTCCTCAGGGGATGTAGCATCTGGCCGCAGTTCCTGCTGAGAAGGTTAGTTTTGTCGAGTTGGGTTGGTTCTCTATGTTTCCCCTTCTGTTCCGCGAGGTGCGCCGCCGAATGATGGTAAGCGACCCCTCCCATGGGACTCCTATCTGCTCCCGTGGGGGGGGGGGCACGGAAGAGACCCCCCGCACGAGTGTTTGTTTTCTTCTGTCTTCTTCTCTTTTCGTTTTTCGTCTCCTTCTCTGCGCCGCACGGCTGAGCGATTTCGTTCGACCGAGCCGGTTTGAGTTGGAGATGCTTTGCGCCCTATTTTCTGTCAAAAGTGGTGCACCTGACTAAGGGCTTCTCTACACCGAACGCGACAGCGCATATTCGTCCGTTTGGTGCGAACGTTCGAAAAATTATATTTAATGCAATGCTATGTAAAATGCGCACTTGTATCTATACACAACGCGGGCGTCCGTTTTGCTCCGATCCGATTCTTTAGATTATTTTTTGTTGGTGTGCTGTACCAGGGTTGCCAGCTGGCATATTCACTGCCTGATTTGGCAGTGATAAGTTCTAGTTTGGCATTTGGCAGTGAGTTGGAGGAAATGCCACTCTAAAGGCGGATGAGACCTTTTTGGTCCAACGGCATCCTTGAGAGGAGATGAACAGGCTGGTGCCATAGCTGGGTACTCAGTCTTCC
>LQNS02277717.1:25308122-25321053 GCA_001587735.2 Parhyale hawaiensis | reverse complement strand
CCAGGTTAGGTAGCGTAGGACTGGTTCTGCTAATATCCTACGAGATATACCACGGTTTTGGTGTTTCATTCGTTGGGAGAAAACCTCCAATATCTTTTTTATTATTCGTTTCCACAAAAAATCGATGTCATATTCGTTTTCAGCACGCCTCAATTATGCTAGAAATCACTTTCTTATACTATAACTCGGGTGGGGGATAAGACGAATTTTTACCCAAAAACCTTCTAAAAACAGGTTTTCCCTTACACCGAGCAAGGGTGGTTATTTTCTCCCATAGGAAAATAATGAGAACTTCAAAGTCAAGTCTCTCGAAAACTAAGCATTTGCGGCGGAAACGTTACTCATGAAAAACTTCTTAGAATGCCTCATTTCTCCTAAATATATCGTTAAAATTACCAAAATCAATTGACTACAACTTTTTCACATTGTCCACTTTGGCCCATGTCATATCTGGAAGGATTTAAAACTCAAAATTCTTTGCAAGTGTGTGTTATTTAAATGGGCACATCACCGCATTCGGACGAAAAAATAACAATACTCGTTCTTTTGGCTAGCGCGTGTCATAGCCATTAGTCTACCTAACCCACTCGCACCAAAAAATTTAGACGGGTGCTATGGTAGATTTTGATCCTGAACACAAATTTAACGGTTCCCGCCGTCGGAAATGAGTAGTTTTTGAAATATTAATTAAGCTCAGTATTATACATAATGAAGCACCATTCGTTAGGAATCGTTTAACTGAACGATTACATTATACCAGGATATTTTTTAATGATAAAATTTGCATAGCAACCACTAACTCATTACAGAAATAAATTCTTTCCTTTTTGATAGCGAAATATTAGAAAAATATATATACGTAATATACTAAATAAAACAATGGAGCGGTCACATCAAAGAAACGCATCAGCCGTTGCGTCGCTCGACTGCCCATTATTTGCCGTTAGCGACAGAGACGAAAGGAACCACAGACTCAGAACGCTACAAACGATAGAAAGCATTATTGACGACTCAGAACGATAAATCCATAAATTTTATATCCAATGATGGGCTAAAGTTCGAAAAATTTCCCAATGGAACTATAAGAAAATGTTCATATATATAGATTCAGTAAAAATAGCTGATTCAAAATATATGTCTTTTCTTATGTAAATTGTTTTCAGTTTTATCGTAATTTTCTAGAAATCCGCATGTCTTTTTTAGAGCTGAGTCAGATCTATGCAGCTAGAGCCGGTGATTGTCGTACTTGGGTAGGGGCTTTTTGTGCGCAGCCAGAGAAACAAAAATTATTTGGTAGACCGTGCTGTGTTTTCTACGTGAACTTTCTGTTATGAAACAGTGCGTGCAGTGACAAGAGTAGTTGATGTGCCATTGACTGACACGGCAAAATTGAGTTAAGCTAAATACTCTTATGCTTGACTAGCCTGGAACCTTAAACAAAATAATTGGTTTCGTCACTTTGAACGGTGCTTCAGGTGTTAATCTCGAATCGATAAGCCTTGTAACCACCCAAAACTGAATTCGCAAAATAGTTTGTGGCCGTCTCAAGCCTAATCGGGTTACTCCTAACACCAGCGACACAATTCGAACTGGCGAAACCAACCTCCCTACCTAAAATTCTGAGCAAGTCAAGCCTTGTAACCTCAGCTTAACTCTGTTTCGACGTACCAATCGATGGCCCTCATTAACTAATATATATATATAAACTAATATGTAACTAGCGCCTTTTCTAATACGCTAGTATATGTTCATGTACGTAATTTGTAATCTTTGTAATCCCACAAACCGTAGCAGGAACTTCCAAAAACAGTAAGATAGTTGCACACATGTTTATTAATGTCGCCATACAAATCTGACTTCTGTATAACTTACATGGGCACAAAATAAGAGTTTTGGTTTTAGTTTTCACCAAATCTCTCTGTACAATGCTCTGTGTTAATTTCAGGTATGATATTACTTCCTACCTTTTTAATGCAAGATATACCTACTATTAGCTTACTTGATTTTTAATATGCAACTATGTGTCTGTATGCTAGTGTGTGAACATAATTAACATATTCAACTTAACGTAGCATCAAGTCGCGCTTAGACTACACACTGCATACAAAAGATGCAATATAGGGTATGTTCGGGGGGGGGGGATAAAATTATACCTAGGAGACTTGACGTGTCTGAAACTTCAGACAGCAGCTTTGGATTAATAACTTTCAATCGTGTTACCGGTGTTACCGGTGTTAGCAGCAACCCGATTACGTTGAGCCTGCTGAAAACTTTAATGACTAGAAGTGTCGAGGGTAACCGACTGAGGTCCAATGCCTAAAACTCAATATTAAGTGGGTTGAAGCGAGCGCACCTGGGTAAGGTTTCGAACAAGTCAAGTCTTCGAACAAAGCTCGATTTTGGTGCCCAACCGAACATGCCAATCGTAGCATTACGGCATCTCCTATCGGAAAAATGTAATAGAATTAAACTTTATGCTCAGTAACACGTAATAACAGCAACGCCAAACGGTGAAATTCATTTATGGTGGACCTAAAATACTATACAGAGATTAACAATTAACATGTAACATAACTCAAATTTAAATTAAACAACACTGGCACATTCGAAGAGCTCAGTAACTAGTTACTCAACGAGTCTGCTCTGTTCAGCTACTGCCAAAATTCATTCATCTAAAAAGTTACAAAATAATTCTTGTATAAGAGTCATCATGGTGGATTTTTACGCCTTTGTGCTGCGGATGGTGATGTTCCCCTCCACTGTATTGTACGTCTTTAAAATGGTCGAATTGAACGCCCTCACTGAAATCTTCAAGATGATGTACTTCACCGTATCCTGATATGAAATCGTCGAACTGTTGGCCATCGCCGTATGGAATATCTCCAATAACTTCACCGAAGTGATGGTCATTGCCGCCGTAGTGGACGGTGCCCCCCAAATCGCCGAACTGCTGATGGCCGTTGCCGTCATAAGGAGAGTTGTTTGAAAAGTCATCGTATGAAGAATAGTCAAAATAGTCGAAGTCGGCGTTTGGAATTGGTCGATGAAGGTCTGAGTAAGGAGTTTGGCTTAATATTTGTCCGTAGGTTGGTTGCGATCCTCCTTGCCCACCAAATGGCAAATGCTCAGTAGGAAACGATCCGTATAGATCGTCTGCCGCAGAGTCGAAAGAAGGACCGAAGAATTGGTTGTACGAGTTGAAGCCCCCTCCAGATTGTTGAGGAGGTACATATGACCCGAAATTGTTGCCTCGTTGTGCTCCGTACTGAACAGGCCTCTGAGTCTGTATGGACGCTTGGAACTGCCGCGAAGGGTTGAAGGCCCCAGGATTTTGGCCTCCGAAGAAGATACGACCCGGTGGAATGACTGCGGTAAATATTGCGGGTGTTGAAGCGGTTTGGCCATACAAGGATCCTACTGCTGCTGGAGTGAAAGTAACAGATCCGTATACCCCAGACGGCCCTACGATTGATGACACAAATGAATTGTAACTGTGAAACTGATCTGTCGTTGCGTTCGTGACTCTGATGTTCGACGCGGTAACACTGCTTAAGAAGTTGTAGAACAAGGAACTTTGTTCTTCAGGAGTCAGAGTTTCGCCTGTCAATTCATCCACAATATTAGTAGTACTGGATGTTACTGCAGTGGTCAGCTGTGGAGTGCTCTCAAGAGTCTCTATAAATGATGGACCCTGGTCGACTTGAGTAGGACTTACAGCGGTATTTTGCTCAATTCCGCTGCCTAACTGAATAGTAAGACTAGAGTCTTGGTTAGCAGAAACTGACCCTGCCTCATGAACCTCCGAGACGTCGTTGATGGGATTTTGCGATAGCGTCGCTTCTAGCGGTTCTGTAAGCTCTTGTTGAAGAATTTCTGCATGCGTAAGAGATGACGGTGTATTTGGTGGATCTTGGAAATCGATATCAACTGTACCGACCGGCTCAGTCTGAACCCCGGAGTTTTCGTTGACTGGATTTTGTGGTAGCGCCGACGCTAGCAGTTCCCTAAGTTCTTGTTGAAGAATTTCTGTTTGCGTAAGAGACGCCTGGACATTGGTTGTATCTTGGGAACCAGCATCACCTGTAGCAACTGGCTGAGCCTGAACACCGGAGTTGTCTTTGACTGGATTTTGTGGTAGCGCCGATGCCAGCAGTTCCCTTAGCTCTTGTTGAAGAATGTCTGTTTGCATAAGAGACACCTGGGCATTAGTTGTATCTTGGGAACCCGTATCACCTGTACCAACCGGGCTAATCCCAGAGTTATCATTGACAGGATTTTGTGGTAGCGCCGATGCTAGCAGTTCCCTAAGCTCTTGTTGAGGAATTTCTGTCTGCATAAGAGACACCTGGGCATTGGTTGTATCTTGGAAACCAACATTACTTGTACCAACTAGCTGAGCCTGAACCCCGGAATTGTCGTTGACTGGATTTTGTGGTTGCGCCGACGCTAGCAGTTCCTTAAGCTCTTGTTGCAGAATTTCTGCTTGCATAAGAGACGCCTGAACATTTGGTACATTTTGGAAACCAGCATCACCTGTACCATCCGGCTCAGTCCGAACCTCGGAGTTGTCGTTGACAGGGTTTTGTTGTAGCGCCTCACCTAGCAGGTCCCTAAGCTCTTGTTGAAGAATTTCTGCTTGCATAAGAGATACTTCGCCATTGGCTGTATCTTGGGAACCAGTATCACCAGTACCAAGAATAGTATTTGAGCCAATTGGCACTGCACCGATATCCATGTTCGTGTTTTCATTCGTCTCACTAATTTGAAGACTCTGCCCTGACTCGCTCGTGTCTGCTGCGGTTGACCCAAGATTAACCTGTTGTGTAATTGGAAGACTTCCTTGCACCATTGTCGGATCGATAGTGGCTTTTCCCACAACAGAAGGAACGTTATTGCCTAAAGTTGATGACGGGAAACTTCTTTGTGACTGTGACTGGCTGCTTAGTGCGTCGACTTGCAAGCCTCCGGAAGCGAAATTTCCTTGCGATCCACCCACGAATGCAAGATTTTGGGCTTCATTAGTAACAAAGTTGCTCTTTGCTTCGCTTGTTGCAGCATTTCCCTGTGGTACACTGTGAACGTTATTAGCTGATGCTGCATTTGACAAAGGGACTCGCACTTCAGGGTTAGGCAAAACATTTCCTTGACCAGTGTTACCAGTGTTGTTTATCGAGGTACTTTGTCCGCCACCAGTGGGAACACTCGTTTGAGCAATGGCAGGTAAAGCAACTCCAGCATGTAAGTTATTTTGCTGAGTAACTCTCTCAGCTGTACTGAATACGTTATTACTTGAAAGAGGAACGCCAGGCCGGATGTTATTCAGCTGGATATTTCCTAGAACATTGTTTCGCCCTTCCGTAGGAAACGGACTATCGTTTTGAAAGTTGCTTGACTGGATATTTCCTTGAATTTGACTATTTTGAGCAGTGCTAGGTAAAGAAACGCCAAATTGAAGATCCTCTTGTGTATTTCCTTTAGCACTGTTGTTTTGTGCAGCGTTAAGAAAACGAACACCAGATTGGAGATTGTTCTGCTGGACGTTTCCTTGAACACTATTATCTTGCACTGCGCTAGGTAGAGGAACACCCAATTGATTGTTAAGTTGAGCATTTGCTTGAGCACTATTTTCTTGCCCTGCGTTAGGTAGAAAACCATCAAATTGGTTGTGCTGTTGGGCATTTGCTTGAACATTGTCTTCCATTGCGATAGGTAGAGGAACACCAAATTGGCTGTTTTGCAGGACATTTCCTAGAATACTACTGTTTTGCTGAGCGCTAGGAAGTGGAACACCAAATTGGAAGTTGTTATGCTGGCCGTTTCCTTGAACATTATTATTGTCTTGCACTACGTTAGGTGGAGGAACACCAAATCGGTTGTTTTGCTGAACATTTTCTTGAACATTATTGTCTTGCACTGTGCTGGGTAGGGGTACGCCAAATTGTTTGCGCTGCTGGACTGTTCTTTGAAAATTGTCTTGCATTGCGCTAGGTAGAGGAACACCAAATTCGTTGTTTTGCTGAGCATTTCTAAAAACGTTATTGTCTTGCCCTGCGCTAGATAGAGAAAGACTAAATTGATTATTCTGCTGGACGTTTCCTTGAACTAAAGTCTCCTGCGCTGCACTAGGCAATGGAATAGCAAATTGGAAGTTGTTCTGCTGGTCGTTTCCTTGGGCATTATTGTCTTGCACTACATTAGGTAGACGAACACCAAATTGGTTGTTTTGCTGAGCATTTCCTTGACCATTGTCTTGCACTACTCCAGATAGTGGAACAGCCATTTGATTGTTCTGCTGAGTATTGCCTTTAACATTAGTGTTTTGTACTGCGCCAGGTAAAGGAACACCGAAGTGGTTGTTTTGCTGAGCATTTCCTTGAACAATATTGTCGAGCACTGCGCTAGGCAGGGGAACACCAAATTGGGTGTGCTGCTGTGCACTTTCTTGAACATTGTCTTGCATTGCGCCAATTGGAGAAACGCCGAATTGGTCGTTTTGCTGAGCATTTCCTTGAACATTATTGTCTTGCACTGCGCTAGATATAGGAACACCCAATTGGCTGTTCTGCTTGGTGGTAGTTCTTTGACCATTATTGTCTTGCTCTGCTCTAGGTATAGGCAGACTAAACTGATTGTTTTGCTGGGTATTTCCTTGAAGATTACTATCATTGCCTGCGTTAGGTAGGAGAACACCAAATTGGAGGTCATTTTGCCGGGCATTTTCCTGTCCATTTTCGTCTTGGTCTGCACTAGAAAGACGAATGCCAAATTGAAGATTGTCAGCATTTCCTTGACCATTTATGTCTTGCGTTGCGCTAGGTAAAGGAATGCTATCTTGGCCATGGCGTGGCGATGAAATCGCTTGCCCATTGCCGTTTCTTACGTTTCCAATTTCACCTCCGGCTGGATTGTTTTGTTTCACATCCCGAAGAGCGGCGGCTCCATCGGTCACTTCACCAATTTGCAAGTTCCCTTGTTGTTCTTTATTCGCTACTGCTGCTGGCTCTTCTTCGGGCTCATAATTTTGTGTAATGACGTCTCCAAGTTGCAGTGGCAGGTCTGTTCCGTTCCCTAGTGCATTGTCATCGGGTGAAGTCCTTCCATCTTCTCGTGAGAAATTGCCGTCTTGGGAAAATTCTGGAAATGAGAATGTCACAGGCACGCCCCGTATGCCGCTGTTGTGCGTTGCTCTTCTATGTTGCGATGAGAGAGACCGGAACTGAGGACGCAGCGCCGTCTGTGTTGGCTCACTTTTACTTTTGGAAGCCGCCAAGTTGCCTGAAGTGCCAACAGCCGCAAGGATGAGAACGGAAAGTTGTAGCAGGACATATTGTTTGACCGTCAGCAGCATCCTGACGGGCGATCTGGAGAAGGTACGGAAAAAGTAAATTGTACGTTCGATTATCAATCTGTCGGAACCTTATGTACAAACAACTGCAATTAACGCACGTTAGAAAAACTTCTTTATGGGAAAATCAACTTGATGCTTGCGCTCTTGATTGACGTGAAACACCTGCAGCCGAAGCGCTAGTTATAACTGAGCCGTTTACCATGCAGGGCTGGAAATTGTTTTCGTAGGGTAACATGGCTAGTACCCGTCCACCATTCTAGTAGCCATCCACTTGGCATTAAAAACTTCATGTGTGAAAACTAGCAGTGCTAGAAAGCATACGTAGGCTTAAGCTGTAGGCTAAGTAGAGGCCTACAGTTTAAGCCTATGTACGGTTTTCTAGCATGGCTAGTTTTCACACAGGAAGTTTTGAGGGCCAAGTGGACGGCTACTAGAATGGTGGACGGGTACTGGACATGTTACACTAGCAATAGCACTATGGATGGAACCCCATACGGTCACATGCTCTGTACAAGAAGGGTTAGTTAAAGCTAGCTACTGGCGACTGCCCAGACTTTTAATCGTATGCTAGCTAGGGTCAACTTTTATAGTGTTTCAAATACTTACGAGACATCTGAAAAAATTTGGTCCCTATAGGTTTGGGGTTAAGCTGTGCTGATGACGGCAACTTTCTTTGTCCCAATCGCAAGCTTTGTAAATAATTCCGTGGTGCAATTGTTGGGCTTATTGAATTATTAGCTTGATTGTCCAGGGCAGTTTTTGCCTTTTGACGAGCGCCTGAAGAACGCTTTCATAGAAACAGCAGCATGGAAGTAGCCAAAGCAATGGTCGCCTCCCCACCAAAGGGTTAAGTGATGGCTTTACTGTGCGGAAACACCCGTTGAACTTTCCCTAGAGGCGTATCATCCGTGCACTATTAAAGCAGCGCTATATCTAGGAAAAAATGCGAGATTTAGTCACTAACATAAATTAGAGCACTCTGAGAGCGCATACCTCCGCCAAGTGAGGCAATGGTAGCAAAAAATTCAAATTGGTTCTGAAACCATAATTTTCTTTGTATTAACTCCAAAATCTAATCATTTGTGCCTTTTTATGTTAATAACAGCTTGTTCAATTTTCTTGAAGATCCGTTCATGACTTTTTGAGTTATAGTGTTAACAAACGTTATGACAAACATAGGTCAAACAAACGAACAAACCGATCTGTACCAAAATTTGATCATTTATGTCTTTTACCATTACTAACAACTCCTATAAATTTCATAAAGATCCATTCATTATTGTTTGAGTTATTGTGCTAACAAGCATAAAATTAAAAACAGTCACGAACGAACGAACCAACGAACCATCACCAAAATTTGGTCAATTACTCTTTGTTATATACCTAACAACTCATGTTAATTTCATCAAAATCCATTCATAACTTTTTGAGTTATGGCATCGAGAAAAATGAGGCAGACAGACAAACAAGCGGATGGACATATCTTTACCAAAAGTTAATCATCTGTTTCTCCTAACATACCAAACAATCCCTGTAAATTTCATCGAAATCGGTTCATAACTTTTTGAGTTATCTTGGTGACAGACAAATAGACAGACAGACAAACACGACGAAAACATAACCTCCTTGGCGGAGGCAATTAGATTAGATAGCCAGCTACAGACGGACCAACACACCCACTGCCAGAGTGCCGCCGAAACTTACGCCCCAACCCTGTATGAGCTATTGCCATAAAGTCAGAATCCTGAAGATATCTACGGAGGAAAACAAGATGAAGAGAACTCAGCCAAAGAGTTGATCGTGCAAGCAGAATTTATGGCTGCAGATTCGCTTAGCTTGGCGACATTAATTTAGTTGGGGCACGAGAGATGGACTACGGTGGTGGCTTCGAATTCTTTGCCGTTACAAGTTTGGGACTCCGGGAGAAGGAGTCCGTCACTGGGTAGGATGTTGCTCCCAATGTTCGTCAAAACGATTTTGAAACTCATTGACTCTGCGCGTATGTACTCTATTTTCTCTGGACAGTATTAATTTTTTACCAGTCTCGTAGGGTTCCTTCCATATCCTAACTCTGCGAGTAGCGTTTTCTAGCCGCTCAAAAAATGGGTTACGAGTGCTATTCTCATAGAAAATATGGGTTTCTTTATGCACTAATGATTTAATGTGGACAAAATAGCTTAACTATGATCAAAGCACATGACGTCATAACTCACTGGGAATTTAGTTAATACATGAAATTCATTCGCAGTGAGTTAATAATTACCTCCGCCAAGGAGGTTATGTTTTCGTCGAGTTTGTCAGTTAGTCTGTCTCTTTGTCTGTTACCAAGATAACTCCGAAAGTAAGGGACAAATTTTTCTGAAATTTACGTCAATTGTAAGGTATGTTAGGAGGAACAGAGGATTTCATTTTGGTAAAAATCCGTCTTCCTGTCTTTGTTTGTTTGTTTGTTTGTTTGTCTGCCTCTTTTTTCTTAATGTCATAACTCAAAAAGTTATAGACCGATTTTTGTGAAATTTGCACGAGTTGTTAGATACCTATACCACGAAGACTAAATGACCAAATTTTTGTAATGATCTGTCAATTCGTTAGTCTCTGTTTGGTTTCATACTTGTTAGTAAAATAACTCAAAATGTTATGAATGGATTTTTATGAAATTTACGGGAATTGTTAGTAATGTTGAAAGACATAAATGATTAAAATTTGGTGATAATCGGTTGATCTGTATATGCGTTTTACTAATATTTATCAGAATATTTGTTAGCAACATAACTCGCAGTTATGTGAACGGATTTTCAAGAAAATTATAGAAGTTGTTGTAACTGTCAAAAGGCACAAATTCTAATTTGATCTTACTACAAATCATGGTTTCAGAATCAATTTGAATTTTTTATCATCGTTGCCTTGCTTGGCGATACGCTCTGAGAGTGCTCTAATGAAATTGTGGACGATCAAATAGCTGCAAACAAGTTCAGCGAGCAGGGCTTGCTTCTTTATACTTTCGCTTTCACTCAAAGAAGTTAGTGGCATTAAAATCTTGTCCAGAGATTTTTGCGACACTACAATAGGAAAGTAACGGCGATTCTGGTTTTTATAAATAGACACAAGGGGTGATAAATTAGTAATGTTCTATGTGCTAAACCAATCTTATTATCTTTAACTTGTCTGGAACTTTGTTCATGAGCGCTGGTTTTACTGGTTCAGATCGAGTTTCAGAAGTTAATTCCGAACCGATTACCACGATATACCGACTCAAAATGAATCTTGCTTCGCAGGCCTTCTCAATCGTATTAATACATGAAATTCTGTCCAAAGCAGTGAAACCCATGAAATTCTATTCAAAGCAGCGCTTTAAACAGCCGCCGGATAAGTTAAGCTAATGAAATTAGCGTACTATTATCTCGTTGGAACTACATACACATGTATGTTCCAATTCATGACACCTCTGACCTGCCCGAGACACACATTCACATTGCTCAATATCCTTTATCTGCTTGATAAGCTGCAATTTTGCACCGAGTTTCATGAGCGAAGAAAAATTATTGTAAATTCAAATCGGGAAAAATCCGATTGCTAAAAGTAGAAATGAAAAAAAACTAGAACGCCTCGTGGCGTAAGACCATCACCCGCGGTGGGGCAGATTCAAAGAAGTCGTTTTTGATGGCCAGCTAATCCTAATTTCTCATATGGATGCTGTGTCCAACAAGTGAAGGGCACCCGCATAATCTCGCTGAGACTTACTTACTTGGCCAAGATTGTCGTCCACTTCGTTCTCGTTGAAATAGGGCGACTGTTGAGCCTCGGTGGTCTTGAGAAAAACTTGTACCCTATTTTGACTCCTGCAGAAGGCAATCGAACTTGGTGATATCACAGCGTAGAAAGTAAAAATCGCGTTATTGTGATGTGAAGGGCAGCGATCGTGTTAGTATCGTATGACAGGATGCGATCGTATTGATATCGCAGGATAGAGCACGATCGTGTTGATATCGTATGCTACAATTCGGTCGTATTAAATTCGTACGATAGATGCGTTCGTCTTCATAACCAAGATTGCAGTCATCTTAATCAACTTTGTTTGTATCCGATTGTTTTTATATTGACCGGTAGAACGCAAACTTGCTGATATCGTTAGGAACAAGGATCGTGCGAGTTGATATCGTTAGGGACAAAAGATCGTGCGCGTTGATATCAAATGGAACGATAGGATCGTAGTGATATCGTTTTTCTACTCGTATACCCCGGCTGTTCAGGTCACAGTCCCACACCGTGTGTCCCGTGCACTCTCACTAATTCAGCAACACGGAAACAAATGGCGCACGTCTGTTTGGCTCCCCCTCGCTCCGTGGAGTCCTTTCAAGTGAAGAGGTCAGGCAGGAACCTGCAGCTTCCCTGCCATCGCCTTTCCTTTGGCAAGCGACCTTCACCTGAGAGCAATCGTAGAGCGAATATTAAAGAACCTGTGAAGAGAAAGCGCGAGCTTAACTGAACTGTAGCTACGTACTTCATAATATTGGATTGGTATTGGCGTCAGAACTCTTCGCTTGTATACACATTGGAAGGGAACCTTCTCTTTTATACGCATTTGAAGGGTACCAAATAAAAGCTCTGTCCTGCAAGAGTATTTAAGGGTTAAAGCTTTTCCCTACGCACATTTGAAGGGTAAAACCCATTTTCTGCAAACACAAAATTTGAAGGGGCCAAGCTAAAAAATCTTTCTTACTAAAATATTCTTGGGTAAAAACTTCTCTCTTTACACACCTTGAACAGGTAAAAGCCTTATAATTCATGTAAATATATTTGAAGGGTAAAATAAAAAAGTGTTTTCCTGTAGGAACGTTTGAAGGTTAATGGTCCTTCCTGGTAGAAACATTTGAAGGCTAGAAGTTCTAAAAGGCTAAAAGGACTTCAATCTACTCTCAACAGTTCGTGTATCTGGCACATCCCATATTACATCCTTTCATTTCCTAGACGTATATGGTGAAATAGCACTATATCTGCCATCAGTAGGCATATACTGGCGGGCCCTTTCCCAACCACAATATGTTTGGGCATCACGCACCCAAGCGTCCCGAGCGCCTTCTCCGCAGGGGATGTAGCATCTGGCCGCAGGTCTTGCTGACGAGGTTAGTTTTGCGAAGTTAGGTAGGTTCTCTACCGTTTTGCATTGGCTATACAAGAAGTGTTTTGCTTTGGCTTACAAGTGTTTTGCATTGGCGTACAAAAAGTGTTTTGCATTGGCGTACAAAAAGTGTTTTGCATTGGCTTACAAAAAGTGTTTTACATTGGCTTACAAAAAGTGTTTTGCATTGGCTTACAAAAAGTGTTTTGCATTGGCTTACAAAAAGTGTTTTGCATTGGCGTACAAAAAGTGTTTTGCATTGGCGTACAAAAAGTGTTTTGCATTGGCGTACATAAAGTGTTTTGCATTGGCTTACAAAAAGTGTTTTGCATTAGCTTACAAAAAGTGTTTTGCATTGGCTAACAAAAAGTGTTTTGCATTGGCTTACAAAAAGTGTTTTGCATTGGCTTACAAAAAGGGTTTTGCATTGGCTTACAAAAAGTGTTTTGCATTGGCTTACAAAA
>LQNS02277717.1:25283962-25302439 GCA_001587735.2 Parhyale hawaiensis | reverse complement strand
ACAAACGGATGGACATATCTTCACCAAAAGTTAATCATCTGTTCCTCCTAACATACCTAACAATCCCTGTAAATTTCATCCAAATCGGTTCATAACTTTTTGAGTTATCTTGGTGACACAGACAAAAAGACAAAGAGACAGACAAACACGACGAAAACGTAACCTCATTGGCGGAGGTAATTATGGTTTCAGAGCCAATTTGAATTTTTTGCTTCCGTAGCCTCACTTGGTGGAGGTATGCGCACTCAGAGTGCTCTAGTCTTTTTACTGCAATTTACATGTTACGTTTTTCTTTCGTATACTGCCTTTGTGGTTTTTTTTTTGTACCTTCAGGTAGACTTTTTTTTATTCTATCACCTACAAACTCATTTCGTTCGTTCGTCCTCTTCTACCTACCAGGACACGCAGCTTCAACGCGCGGTTTTCATACAACGATCCCTTCATTTCCTCACCTGATGCTCCAATTTGCGTTTCGTTATAGAATATTCTCATGCGGATCGACTAAAACGTCTGTTGACATAGGAAGAACAGTACTTTTTTTTTTTAATTGCAGTAGCTTCTATGGAAAACTGTATTTTTTATGGAGTTAAAGTAGCTCAAAACATATCAAACTGTATCCCTCGAAGGTTTCTGTGTACTTGCATTTTATTGTATCGTACTGTATCAACCGTTAAAAATATGTTATGGCCCTGTATTACAAAGATATTTTAGAAAAATCACGATTGCTGTTTGTTATGCTGATAATTTTATCTGCTCAGAACACAGTAATTCGCAGTTGTGTAATCACAACTGGTACCTACCTAGCTACTCTCTACAATAGAACCAAAAAGAAAAATGCAGTGCATCTATGAAGGCAGCCTCTAATGTTTAAAATTAACCCTCAAAAGTTAGCATGGACCCTAACTTGTTTCGAAGAGTTCGACGAAGTGTTCGCCGTACAGTAAGAAGTATGATTACGTTAAATTCTAAGTTTGAAACTACAGATATCTTTTCTAATTGTAAAATACTTGCAGTTTTTATTGTAAAAATAATAGAAACTGCTTTGGTGAGGTCGGAAAACGTGCTGAATTATCAAAATTGGCTATAACATTGACGCACACGTGGTATCCTACTTGCTGCTTTAGTTTTTTTTCAAGTCATTATAACTCGAAAACTAAGGAGTTTAGGACGTTTATCATTCGAGAAAATCGATTTATTTTAATTTTCTATCTGTGGTTAGAATTTGTCCGCGCAATAAAGAAAACACCCTGTATATATATTTGCCTCTGCCAAGGAGGTTATGTTTTCGTCGGGTTTGTCTGTCTGTCACAAAAATAACTTCAAAAGTTATGGACGGATTTTGACGAAATTTACAGAGATTGTTAGGTCTGTTAAGAGGAACAGGTGATTAACTTTTGGTGAATTCCGTTCATCCGTTCGTTTGTCTATCTGCCTCATTTTTCTTAATGCCATAGGCCACCTCAAAAAGTTATAGACAGATTTTTATGAAATTTATATACATGAGTTGTTAAGTATATCACGAAGAGTAAATGACCAAATTTTTGTGATGATCTGTTGGTTCGTTTGTTTGTTGCCGTTTTTCTTTTTATCGTTGTTAGCACATTACCTCAAAAAGCTATGAATGGATCTTTGTGAAATTTGCAGGAGTTGTTGGTAATGTTAGAAGACATAAATGATTAAATTTTGGTGATGATCGGTTGGTTTGTATGTGAGTTTTACTTATGTTTGTCATAATGTTTATTTTCAGCATAACTCAGAAAAATAATGAACTGATCTTAAAGAAAGTTACTGAAGCTGTTGAAAGATACAAATGATTAGATTTTGGTGTTAATACGAGAAAAATTATGGTTTTTGGCTCTCCACCCAAGAAGTGGTAGGAGTTGAGCTATGTTCATGATTTTTTGGAGAGTCGTCTTGTGGGTTCATCTAGATGTGATCCATGCCAAAAAACTAGAATTAGCTGGCTATAAAAAATGACGGTGATGAATTTTGTTGTCTGTAGACCCAAAAAGAGGCTGAAGGAGTTGTGTCGTAATAATGATTTTTTTAGGTAGTCAGGTTCACTGAGATGTGACAAATGCCAAAACTACAAAACTATACTGTAGGTTAGCCATAAAAAATGACTGCATTGAATTTGTCCCTACAGCGGGTTTTAGTCTTTCGCCACGAGGCGTTTAGTTGTTCATGTATTTGTCTGTCCACCCAAAAACAGGTAGAAGGAGTTGAGCAATGTTCATAATTTTTTTTGCAGGGAGTTTGGTGGGTTAACCTAGATGTGACCCATGCCAAAAAACTGGGACTAGCTGCCCATCAAAAATGGGGTTGAAACTTTACTCCACCGCGGCAGATTATCTTACGCCACGAGGCGTTCTATTTTTCTGATGTTATTAAGAATCGAATCCAACGGGGGTTGTGCCCTAACCTTGTTGGACAGAGCATCCATATGAGAAACTAGGATTAGCCGGCCATCAAAAATTCTTATGTTGAATTAGCCTCCCCCGTGAGTGCTAATCCTATGATAGAGGCGTTATGAAATTACTGTTGGTGCTCATGCTGGTCTCCAGCTACACCTATTATACCATAACAACGTTACCAACACCTCGTGTCAGGGGTTCTGAGAGTCAGAATTGGAAGGAATTCAAGAAGACTGGGTGCAAATATTAGGGAGGGCATTCTACCTCCAGCCATGCTCACCGAAGCTGCACAAGGTAGCTATCTACCTGTTTTCTGTATTATATACTTGTGCTGGGTGAACCCCAGCGTGTGATGCACTGACTTAGACAATAGTAGGAAAATAAAAGTCTTTGGTAAAAAATGATCCATTTACTTCATCTAGGTATATCAACACATATCTCCTCATACGCATGATCGCTACAGAAAACCTCAACTGCTCCAGCAATAAAAAATTAAAGAGCACTCTAGGGTTTACGTTTATTAAATAGAATATTTTTACAATTATCACAAAATTAAGAATAGGTTGTATAAATAGGTACTACTTAAGAGCAGACGGATCAAAACTAGCCAGGTGATATGCCAGCTCCACCTTCAGCCTGAACCAAAATATGACCAGTCGCCAGCTTGCTTTCATACACTCTGCGTTCATAGTTCAAACTCTGCACTAGGAACGAGTCTAAACATCAGTCCCTCTCGAACTCAATTAAATTAAAAGTTGGGTTTAACCCTCTTGGGAATATCAAAGCACGAATTTTTGCTCGAAATAACGTAGTTCGAAAAGTTAAAATAGGTTGAAGTCTGCACTATAGGAACGAGTTTAATCATAGGTCCCTTGAACTCAAGAAACCCAGTCGCGGTTCAACTCTAATGGACCAATCCAAACTTTGATTTCCGGTCGAATTAACCTTGACTGAAAAGTTTCAATAAATTGAAATTCTGAGAAATGTGGTTTATTGACATTAGACAATATCCACGTTTGGGGAAATCGTTCAGGCGAGAGCTGGTTTCTCAAAGTTTCGCTACGGTACTTTCGGTGTAAGTAGGCTAGCCGCGAAAGTGCGAGACTATAAATGTCAAATTTCGCTTTCGTTATCCTGTGAGATTTGAAATTTATCAATTTTGTACAAGTTATGAGGAAGAATTCATTCAGATCCCACAGCTTTGCTTTTGTGTCTGGAACAATGAAAATAAAAATAGCTATCAGTTGGTAGTAGTTTAAATTGAAGTTAATGTACTTCTTCAGTATTGGTTGCGCAAATATTTAACTGTAGAGTCATGGCATAAGAGTTGAAGCTTAAATAGAAAGTTCAAATATTTTCTGGTTTTCATAAACCCTTTCTTTAATTGCCAATATATGACAAAAAAATTTTAAACTTAGAACAATTAGCTGAACTTTAAAGAATCAGCTAGACTATTCGACCGATAACTTTCAAAATAGTTCTAGAACTTTCTATAAGAAAATATTCTGGAAGTTTCTAGAAGCTTTTGGAACCTTCCAGAACATTTCTAAAACCTAAAAATCGCTAGGGATTCTAGCGAACATAGAACCTTCAAATTTTCAGAAGATGACGATGACATCATGGAATTTATCCATAAAACCACTGTTCTCGAAGGCCATAAGATACGAAGGGTGTATGAGTAGTTTTACGCACGGTTGGCTGTATAAGAAGCTATGATTTATCTTGAACTACAACGTTTTGTACGTATTTCCAGCCAAATTTTGAGATTCAACCTTGTTTCATATTTTTGAAAGAGGAAGCGAGGGTCAGGGAGTCTGTGAAAAAATGGAGGAAACAAGTTTTGGTGGAGGCATTGGCTAAGTAACTTAATTTGAAATGCATGCTCGCAAGAGGAATCCTCTTCCACGAAGACAATGCACCGACCCACACTACAGTGGTTGCCATGCAACAACTCGCGATTCTGGACTCTGAACTTCTTTCCCATCCACCTTACTCGCCAGACGTGGCCCCTTCCGACTTTTACCTTGTTTCCCCTTCCCCTCAAAAAAAAAGCCTTGGCTGGTTGCCAATTTGCCAGTGATGGTGGGGTTATAGCTGCAGTCGATGGGTTTTTTTGAGTCCCAAACAAACGAGTTCTTCTACAACGAGATAGAAGCGCTTCAGCGCCGCGTAGCAAGTGTTCAGCCATTGAGCGGGACTATGTTAAAAAACATCAAAAATCCCTTCGCCCTTTTATTTTTCTTATACATAAAATTTTTCATACACCCCTCGAACATGCTCACAAGTAAAAAAAAACATTAGTTTATGTTGAATGTTTGTTTCATTAGGAAAAATACGAGTGTATGAAATAAGGAATTATTTCCTGTTGAAAAAAGTAAGAAATTTGTAAAATACGATTAAAAATTCATCGTGTAAGACACAAAAGCAAAGCTTGTAAAAAAACTGGCATTTTCCATTTCTAAGCAACACAGAGCTGATACAGAACTTTGGCTCGCCTGCAAACCAAAATGTGATGCAGCAAACCAGTTTTTCCAATTCTAAGCTTCAGGATTGGAAAATTTAATGAACGCTGGACGTCTGCACTGCTTTTTTTTTTTCACCACAAATTTAGATATTTTTTGTCACGGATTTCATAAGGAGATGTCAGGTCAAGACAAAAAAATAGCTGAAACAAATGTATGGATTTTACCGTCCTCGATCGTCTAAGTGCAAAGTGCAAATATTAGTCATTCATCGAAATATTCCATCAAACGCCCATTTATTTTGCGCCAGCAAAGCAAGTCGACTAGAGAAACATTGACGAGTGCGATTAGTGAAGAGCAAACTAGTTTTGAACGCCATTTATTTAGACTGCAAAATATTTACTCTGTTGCATTAATTTTATATTTCGTAAATGAGCAGTATCGCGACTAGCGCGTTAAATAACCCTGAAGTAAAAGGAAGCGTATAACGATTTTGTGTTTCTCTCTTATGATTGCAGGCTATGGAAGTTTGAACATTCTGCACATGAATACACAAATAAGTCAGAAATGCAGTGAAGCCTAGCAAACGAACAACTGACAACAACATGTGCACAGAGTAGTTTAGAAAAAAACTACTGGATGTCATACAATAGAACGTCTCTTAACCAACCACTGTCAACAAAATTTAGAAAATTTAAAATACAATAAATCCTACCTAGACTTCTGGGAATTGTGAGGAAACTGTACGTGAGTGAATATAGCGGAAGATATACGGTACGGTACACCAGAAAATTGGCATTCCAAAACCCAGAGTAGAGAATCCAGAAACAGGTGATTGCAGTCGGAGCGTCACTTTGTACACAAAAAGAAATTCCTAAAAAAAATGAAACTTTACAGCAAAAACAGAGGCAACGATATACGAAGGTATGTGCATGCAAGACATGTAATGAAAGCAGCGGAACAAACTGCGTACGAAGTACATATGTTCAAAACGCATGAAAATGATGAGTGCAAGAGACAATGGCAAGAACAAGCTGTCACGACCAACACCAATAACTACGAAACCATTCCAACTCTTATCGCTGTCATGAAACTACTACGATTTTCCAATTATGTACAGGATAATATCAAATGACAGTACAAACTAAGGTAGACGGTGAAAGCCTTATCAAAACACTGGAAAGGGTAACGGGATCAATTGGTTACAAGCAACAACTTCTCTGTAAACGATGAATGCGGTGCCCCAATCCGTTTAGAAATTCCACAAGAACCTGCTCCATCACCAACCGCGAGTATAACATTTCAAAGTTCACCCTAATGCGTCGACTGCAAAATGGGTACCTCGCAGAAACAACATTGTATGCAACATTAGAAGAACTTGACACTTAACAATAAAGAGGAGGAGGTAAACCTTCCCATCCAAAGCATTTGACTGAATCTAGAGAGAAAATAAAGTAGTAACGTGAAGTATAGGTAAAAAAACGAACCCATACATGAATTTAAAAAAGAAAAGGAAGAGCGACAAAAAGTTTATTAATAGTAATAGTAAGAAGAGCAATAATTATTATTGAATAGTTTATGCCTCTCCTTCCAGTAGAATGATGTAACGAAAGGAGAAACAAGGGAAAGATTATATAATATGTCTATAGAAACTTGGAACCCATGTACGACACTGTTCCCAGACAGGACCACCGATCAGTTTGAGTATGAAATCGGAAGGAAGCAAAAATTGGGCACGAAAGACAGTCCTCTCGAAGGCCTAGTTATGGCCAAGGTAAGTCTACAGGGTCCTCCTGGGGGCGCTGCTCCCCGTAACATAGGAAACGTGAGCCCAATTACCCTAAACCACGGCCCATCCGATGCCTCCTGAGAGGATAATAAGACCAAAAGAAGCAAAGTAGGCAGAAAAGACAAGATGTCCCGAAGGCTCAATCGAGCTAAAAAAAGGGGTCTTGGGAGCGTAACTCATAAGACAAGATGGAAAACAGTGAACTCAAACATTTGTTCGTCGACCCGAGCAAGTTCTATGTAGAAATTTCAAACGGGCATTAGCACGGCGCACACCGGACGTTCTACGCCAGTTTACAAAATTTATCTTGGTTCTAGATTCACAGTGTTCACTAAGACATACACAGGAAGAGAGTACCTCAAAGGGCCTCCAGAACACACCAACACTACATCAAGCATTGATTTGATTGACAAAGAAGTACCCGTAAGAGGCATCCGAATCTTCTTCCCCTCCCCCATATTGCACCGTAGCCAGAACCCTATTGTACTTCCAAGTCTAATATGCCGGTATTTATGGTACAAATGGCGCTATTTTATTAATATACTAATTAACGGACACAAATAGTTTAAGGCTAAGGCTCCTCGCCTATTGCAATCATTTGCATACGAAGCAGTATAGCCACAAATTGAATAGTAAGGGCAAAAATATATATTTCAAAATATAAGTTCTACAAAAGCAGAAATGTTTTGGCAATAACTTGATTTTTTTTATACTTATTTATATATAATCAATTTCATATAGTGTTATTTACACCGTAATACGATCGAAAGCTACCCTTCTTTATTTTTCTACAGAAATGATGAAAAGTAATTAAATGATAAAATGTTTTCATATTTTACAATATTGAAAAAAACTGCATTTTTCATATCAATTTAATTTTTTAAAAAACTTATTTTGATATATTTTTGGGAAATCGAGAATTCATTTAATTTTTTGCTCCCAATACGACTGAATAATCTCAACCGGCACAATGTTTATATGAGCCTCAATTTCAACGGCAATAACTTCCATCACCTCACAAACTTACATGTAAAAAGGTAAAAAATTGAAAAATATTACAAATTTATCATCAGTTACCTTCAATACTTTAAATCTGTGGAAAATAACACATTAATTGACATCATGGTATATTGCACGTGCGTTGACGAACTAGGGGAAAACATGAGAGTATCATCTTAGCGGACCTAAGAGCGAAACAAAGGTCCGAAAAAGTCAAACAGGGACGGCATTACGACAGTGAAACAAGGCGTAGAAAACAGTAAGGTCAGAATGGAACAAAAGTTTCTTTCCTGCAAACAATTAACTGGTAATTATGATCGACTAGTCAAAAATTTAAACCTCTTCAGTCACTACACGGAATTAGAATAAAAAAGAATAGATAGGCGGCAGTAGACTAACAAACAGGCCAATTCCCAAAGAGACCCCGGAGCTTACGCCCTGGCCCTCTTTGAGCTATTGCCATTATGTCGGTATGATACAGATGACTGAGGAAAAAGCAAGAAAAAAGGAGGAAGAATCTCAGTCAAAGAGACGATCAAGCATGCACGCAAGCACGATCCATAGAAGCTGATATGCGGAGCTTGGAGACATCTGAGTAGACGGGGTGGAAGAGAGACGAATATGAATTGTGATGGCCTCTGAAGATTTGGCCGTTAAGAGTTTGCGACTCCTGGAGGTGGTGTACTTAGCTCCCAATGTTTGTCAAGGCGATTTTTAAACGCGTTGACTGTCTCCGTACCAACAACGTCGGAGGGGAGTCTATTCCAAATGTTCACTATGAAATTACAAGAGAAGCAAAGTGAAGGACCGAAACCATAAAAATAAATGTGCAAACCACGTAGCTATAGAAAGAGGAGCCCATAAACATCGCGGCGTAGGTGTTCAACACGGTACCGTCGGTTACTGAACAATGCAAATATGTAGCAAATATTTTTCCCATTTTACGCCGATAAAATGTTCGGGTAGAAATTCAAAGTTACTTATTCGCAACACGAGATTAGAAATACCCCTGGCGTACCGTAGGTATGGAAGCTGATCCAGCAGATTCTGACGGGAATGAAGGCTGGTCTACAGTGGGATTGGCGCAGGAGCAGCCAACAGCAACAGGGTAGCGCTGTATTAGTCTAATGTGCTCCACCATTTAGCACAGTTTACGAATGCCGCTTTTCCACTGCCGAAAGCTCATTCGTTGACCTACGATTAATAATTCTGAGCTTCTATACTACAACTTTATTTCTTTGCAGTTATAAAGCAGATTCCTCTACTTCCAAGTCATGTAACGCATAATTTGAAGTAACATTAGCGAAACATAGGCTCTGAGGAGAAAAATGATAAGGATGATAGATTACAAAATATAAATAATAACGAACGAAAGAACATATAAGAGTGAGCACATAATACTCCTGAAATTAAAAGAGTGTGAGCAAAAATTAGCATTCTTATTCCGTAATATAATATAAATGAACACAGATAATTGAACAAAATCCGGCTATGAATAGAATGAGAGCAAATTATTTGTTCCAACTGTACACAAGTTTGGGCTATAATGAAATTCAAAGTTTAAGTTTAACCCTTTGAACTCTGACTACCCGACCCTCTTAATAATTACGTAATCTGACCCAATGAAAAACTATCTTACAGCGCTGTAATCCTTTTTTTTTTATTAAATTAACCCTATGTGAATCAGGTTTTGTTATTTTGCTGCAGAGGTTCTTCATTCTATTGCATTCCTATTGAGAAAAACCTTCGAAGCCCTTGGTACAAATAGGGTTAAAATGAAGGACTCATGACCCTAGCATGACATACGTACATTTGCATATACTGTCATTATTAATTAGAACTGTTCAACAACCCCAGACCCGGCAAGACAAGTTTAGGGTGACAGTACAGGAAGACTCGCTTAACAATAGCTTGGTAAGAGCCCCCACTTCAACATGAGCTAATTCGTTTCGAAGAAACGAGTTGGATGGATGGAAGTTCTGCCCCAATATTTCTACTTGAATAAAAATTCCCAAAATACTGGGATGAAAGGGTTCACACTCGTACAGATCAGGATGGCCGGGGCATGAGCATTATTTATACAAGGAAATAATACAAAAAAATACTCGTTATTGCGAGCAACTCGTGCTCTGTGTGTAGGTAAATTCCTACAGTAGGTACAGTATACTTATCCGTGCAACAGGGACCCAAAACGAACGACAAGAGTCGTATACGAACGATGCATCCACGTTTAACATTCGCATTGAAAAAAATTACTTTATTTCCCATCTAGTCAGGTATTCAGGGATTAACTAACTTTGAGGCAAATTGGTTCCAAGGATTCCACCTTCCCAGCCAGGATACTGGTTATCCAAGGACTCAAAGGATCTAGGGACGGGAACCATCCCACTAGAAACGACTTCACGAACGAAAGATCACCGTGCAGACGGGCATGGGAAAAAAATCGGGAAGGAAGTAAAAAAAAATTCTCAAGTGCGAGTATAAATACGAGGTCAATTGAAAGTGGAAAGAATGATGACCCAAAGGGAAAATAAAGATGGAAAATGAAGATAAGGCAAGTTATGGGGCGCCTCTACCGATAAGACTCTTTGTACCCTTACCGAGCGGCTGGATATTTCTTTCGTAGGAATAGCATTATGGAAGTGATCGTATTGGGTCATTTGCAATAAAGGGTTAACACAGAATATATAAACCTGCGACCGCAACAACATGGCCTCGAGGGCCTCCTTACGGTTGGAACACATTACCCACGACATAGAGAGACCCCCGGCCGGCGGCCCATCCGTCCGTCACTGATGACGACGAGGAGTTTGTTAACGCTTTCCCTCGCAAAGTTTATGTGCCATGCTCGTAGAATTTTCTATAATTATTATATTCCTAGCTTAAGGCTCCCTACCCACAGAGTACACTGTGACCCACAGAGAGGAAAAAAGAAGGGACGTATAGAATGTCAAGAGAAGCTTGGAACCCATGCACGAGTCGACGCGCATGGGAACAGCAAGTCGGGAAAGATGAGGGAGAACAGAACAAAGCATCATCAGCAAGAGAATGAAGATGGAAAGAAGCAAAGTGGGCACAAAAGACAGAAGTCCCGAAGGCCTAGCTAATGGCTAAGGTAACCTATACAACTTGCTCGTAGGAATAGCAATGTTTGAAGTGTAGTACAAAGACCACGCTATGGGAGAAAGGGTTAACAACATAGCGAGGCTTCCACTGAACTTTCCCTGCTTAGAACATTAAGAGACGAGGCTCATTAACAACATAGAGAAACGTTTACCGGACCTTTCCTCTTGTAAAAGAAATCAGAAGAGTAATAGCGAAACAAGCGCTACTTCAATCATCCAAGCGGAAATGTACGACCAAGCTATAGCTAGCTAAGAAAATTTGGTACGAAAGCTTTCTAATGCTAATCGAGAAGCGCCATAAAGACTATTGAATCTTCCACATCGCTCCAACACCTATTTTTGTGCGATACATTCAACCTTACTTAACTTGACAGAATAATTAAAGTAGTACTGTACTAGCCAATTTACACTTAAATTTACTAAGATTATTGACAATTTACGAGCCAGAGGGAGCCTTAATTAACAAAGACGGTAAGCTCAAGGTAGCCCGTAGCTACGACAGCGTGTGAAGGCGACCATACGATAGGTGTCAGTTGTAATTCCAGTCCTCCAAACTCTTCAGCCGAAGTGAATTTAAACAATGTCTACCTAGTTCACCAGATTTCTACCTCCAGTTTGGATCGCTGGGACTAGGCTAAGAAAAAGCGATGACCTCTTCCGTCAAATGAAGCCCACATTATAAAAATACGCAATACACCAAGCAGTGGTTACAAATACAGTACTTTTTTTTGTTATGCAGCTCAACTCCGCGTAGGGACGTGAGGACCAGTACGAGTGTCTCACGTCTACCTTGTTGTGTTGTGGCGCCACTGCTGCACGTCAATTCGAAAGATGTACACAAACGCTGATGAGTTCTCAACCATGCCATGACATAACAGCGATCTAGTTCCATAATACTCATTTAATACTCACTGTGCCCATTTCCTAGCGCAACAAACTGTTCAGTTTAGACGAAAATTGACGTTTAACTGAGAATGGAAGGTATAAAATCGGAATACTTTCCAAACTGCACGAAAAAATTAACTTCATTGGCTCAGAAATATAACCGAAGTACAATACTGAACAAGTGGAAATTTATAGGCGATCATTGGACTTGAACCCATGCCGTACCCTATGGACAGACCGACAGGGGCTGAAATTTGGCAGCCGCATTTCTCGCGGCCCGTTAATTCGCCATGTTCTCGTTACCAAGCGAGTTCCCGTTACCAAGCGAGTTCCCGTTACCAAGCGAGTTCCCGTTACCAATCGAGTTCCCGTTACCAATCGAGTTCCCGTTACCAATCGAGTTCCCGTTACCAATCGAGTTCCCGTTACCAATCGAATTCCCGTTACCAATCGAATTCCCGTTACCAATCGAGTTCCCGTTACCAATCGACGCGCCCTGAACTATAAATATCAGAAATGACCCACGACTGACAGGCGTTTCGAATGCCGTGGTCCTTCACAAAAAAAAATTGTACCCCCGCGGGCGCCAGGCATTCGATGCACTTTATGTCAACGACAAAACTTCAAGTGAAAACTGCAGTAAGAACCTCATGACTTGCTCGCTTCCATACGGTTGTTGCAGGTTACCCTTAAAAGATCGCAGTGCAAGCGCTATCTTCTTTGACCGCATGGAGGAAAGGGACGAGGCTTTCCGATTCTTCAGGACCCAAGCCGCGTTACCACGGTGATTAAACAGCGTACAACACGTACAACAAAAGTACAACACGTAAGAGAGTAAAAAATATCACTGAAAGAAGCAAGAGTATTTTGCTTGAGCGAACTGAAAAAACTAAAAAAAAAAGAAAACTTGGGGGTAAAAGGCTGTCAGCAGCCACAGAGCAATAGCGACTCGTTATGTTCCTTCTCCAACCCCCAACACCCCCAACTAAATAGATTCGACGTTGCACCTTATACATTTATATCAAAAGCATCGAACTGCATTCCAAAGAATGTTTTTGACTTACTATTCCACAGCTCAAGCCCAAAAGCTTTTCTATTAATTAAATACATTAATGATAACAAAGGTACCACGAAGATAAAAATTTCACTGAGAAGGTACTGAATTAAGGTGAACTTTACTACCATTTAAGAAATTTTCGGCGGGGTCCAGTAGCAGCGACGCTCGTCACGACAGCTGTCACCGCTTCGGTGCGCGTCATATTACACTGCAGTGAAGCTTGTAGCTACAGAGATGCTGACGCTGCACTTTCCATACCGGGATATTTCATAAACTAATCTAGAACCTAGAGGATGGCTATTGACAAGAGTATACTGTGACGTCAGTAGCTATCCTCGAGTGCAAGAAAGAGTTTCAATTTACTATAATTATTACCGAGACTACTTTTCCGGGCTTCCAGAGACGGGTAATAAAACCCAAAATGGATCATGATGAACACCACCAGGACGTCCGAAGCGCAGAAAAGGATCCATCAGAAAGTCATTTAGTTATACACCCGCAGATCCACACGGCCGAACACGATTCCAGGCCAGCACAGAACTGGGTAGAAAAGACCCACTGGAGAAACGAGCAATATCGAGGTATGGGACAGTGCAGATGCGTCACGAACCGCCACGGTTAGACCTGCAGTTAGGTGGACCCATGCGTAGGTGCGGGAGAGAGTATGGAACAGAGCTCAAAACTAACGTGAAAGAGTACCGGTAACTAAGCTATAGATAAAGTATTACACACAGGAAGATGGCAGTCCTACACATGAAGACACGCACGCAGTTCAATACTGAGATCAGAGCTTACCAATCTAGACTTAAAACTTAGCAATAAGCAAAGGCTTAAAACAAATATTACATAGTGCGTCGTCGTGGTCACTATTTCCAGACATACGTCAGTTAGGGTTGTCAATTGGGCCTCAACATCAAATACTTGAACACTTATTTCTCGCAGAAACAGACATAGCTTGAGGGCTGCACGGTGTGTCTATCATAAGTCATTTCTCTCAGATACACAAGAAGTATCGGCAGTCAAGTGCGATGTTCCATCATATATGTATTTAACAAAAGGTGTGGTTGAATGTCTCAGTTAATGTTGTCAAGAGTCTTCGACTGAACCATGACAGGGTAAATTCAACACTTCAGGACAACGTGACAATTAACTGAAAACAGCCCTTATAGTTAGTCATATCAAGTGTAACTTCTCGTCACTTAACATTCAATAAAATATTACCCCTAACTCAGGAGCAGTCTACATCAGGCTATGAATTTCGCCTCCGCGAACGAAGCGAAATTTAAACGTGTTGTGAGAAGAATTTTTAGACAATGCGAGGTCTACAAAACCTTAGTGCGAAAATAACGTATAGATGCAACAGGGCTATGGACAGTAGCATAAAAAATCCCCTAACTTAGGCCTAATTATAAAAACTTTAGCCACCTTAGTGCGAAAATAACGTATAGACCAATATGAAACGATACATTCAGAAGCATTAGAGCAATTTTGGCTCGACGGAAATTCGGCATTTAGTATTCGAACGACTGTAAGAATACGGGGGATAATTCTGCACTTTGTCATATGGTTCTTTATTAGGCATTATAAGAAGATTTAAGCCTCCCTAAATAAGTACTAAGCTTTTCTAAGAGAGGTAAAGAAAGGGACATATAGTATGGCGATAGAAATACGGGGACCCATGCACGAAGGTGTTCCCAGACAGGATCAACGCGCATGGGAACAGCAAGTCGGAAAAGAAAAGGAAGAACAGACAACAGTAAGATCAGGAGTATGATAGCGGAAGGAAGCAAATTGGGCACGAAAGACAGACGTCCCGAAGGCCTAACTTATGGCTAAGGCAACCTACACAAACCCCCTAGGGGCGCTACTCCCCATAACATAGGATGGGCGAACCTAACCCTATGGCCCATCCTATGCCCCCGGAAGGGAGTTCTTTATTTATATACCAAACAAACGTCGAACATTAGTTCTCACAAACACAAAAACAAATAATGCGACATCGTGGCCAAACAAATGAAAACTGTCGCATGTAACTGCACAAGTACGGGCACGATGCAAGTTTATGTAGGTAGGCAGTTCATTACAACGTAATGACGGGCGTACAATGAAATTCTGCTTTTCAACCTCACTTGGACCAGGTTTTCGAAAAAAATGCGCTTTTTTTTTTTTTGTTTCGTAGGCATACAACAGCACAAACAGCGCTTGTAGTAAAATAACCCGGCCTGGCTAAGGCAGGCAAGGGTTAACACGGAGGGGTATACCATGGCTTGTAGTCACCTGAAAAAAAAAAAAAAAAAAAAGAACTGTAGCAGGTTTGAGGCGCGCCTGATGCAGACAGCTTAAAGCAATCAGGAGTGTCAGCTGACGCGTTATGACACGTCCAGAAAAAAGGGGGGAGGGTGAGTTGATGAAGTGAAAGGGGAAACTAGACGGGCCTATACCCATTTCGAAGACAATTGCTGGACTTCAAACTGAGGCACGAGTTACTCATGTTGATTCCTTTTTTTATATAGCCTATTGACTATCAAATCGTTCCTCCTTTTATTTGCTGTTCCAACCCACTCCGTCCGACGATGAATGAGCTGAACCAGTCCAGCTTGAATAACCCACGTCGAAAGTGAATGTTACTTGGGATTAAGCGAAGGCATTCACCATTCTCTAACTACATCCTACCTCAATGATAGGTATTAACCGCGAGACTGGTGCTGTTGATAACTTCGCCGCACTAACAAGGAAGGATCCTATCTTTTTATTAATAGGTACTATACTTTAACACACCAGCACCTGTCCACAGGTAAACACAAGCACACACATAAGCACAGTAACAGGACATAGCTCTTGCATTTTCAAAGTAGGCGCAAAAGAAAGAAGCATTAAACTAAGAATGAGTAGTCAAGAACAACAATTGCATCAGGTCTCAAAGCCATGCAACTTCTGAGTAAACAGCGCAAATATTAAACTGCAAGGATTATTTGGTTACGAGTAGGGTCTGCAAATTTCCTGAAGAAGTTGAACTATTAATCCTCCTTTAATCAAATTGAAGCTGCTACGCTTCAAAGGCTGTTTTCTTCTACAGGAATATACCAGGACAGAAAACCACTGTATCCTGGACGATTGGATGTCGTGCACCATCATTGCTTAGGGAATTAGTAGACATCTAAAAGATTTTGATTTTATATTTACCCTAAATAAATAAGAAAATCAATAGCTTGAAGATGTCCACTAATTCCCTAAAACCATTGTAGCAAAGCAACATAACGTCGTGAAAATAGGGCTAACGCCCGAAATATGTAGAATTCAAATGCTCGAGGCCTGTTACCAACCAGAGCTATTAGGTTAAAGCGCTTGGGTTGGTTATAGTTCGAGTTTGGGCCTCCGTTTCGGCACGAAGACGATGTCACAGATGAAAGAACAATGGACATATACCATGTCGATAGAAACTTGGAACCCATGCACGAAGGTGTTCCCATACAAGAGCAACGCGCATGGGAACAAGTCGAGAAATAAAGTGCGAGTGATTTTTTAACCCCTTCTGCCGTAGCGTATCCCGCATGCAACATTCCCAACTATGATATTCGTATCGAAGAGGCAAACTTTTAAATCGTTAATTAAAAAGGATTAACGGTTGTTGCATGAGAGCAAGCAACCCATGTCACCACTAACAAAGACTTAAGCAGTTTATGGCAGGCGTAGCGTCCAGTTTACTACAGCACTTCAAGTAGTAAAATTGTTCTAGCTAAACCAGGCCTGGGCGTCGGGCAAGCAAATAATCAGTAGCTAAACGACCGCACTTGTCCGATGTCTGGTGCGGTAAAATGGAAGCAGCGCCCTTTTTTCCACATGGACACTCTAGTCTTCTAACAGCATAGGTAAACCCATCAACATAGTCGGTAACACTTTTTTTTTCTCGTAAGAATAGCACTGTGAATTTAGGGCTGAGGAGTCGGATGTATCAAGTCCGACTCCGCCGCCTGGCTACGGCTAGTTCCCGACTCAACAGTTCCTTGGGCCTCTAAAACGTCCGACGCAAACTTTTTTTTTTCAACAAAACAGGCCCAAGTTGTCCGCAACTTTGTCCCATGTGTTAGCTGTAAGAATGTTACTGTTAAGAATGAATACCTCCGGGAACTGGGAAAATATGTTATTTTGCTTTCATTCCAAAGTCCAGTCACTTACCAACTACCGACTAAGACTCCTTGTTAAAAAAAAATGCCCCGACTCCGACTCTACTACCCGGCAGTACTGCAGTAGCAGCAGACTAAAGCGTCTGTCATTGACTCTCGAGGCCGCTGGTTCATGCCTCGTTCCAAGCTGGGCAAGTTCTTCGCGGCGCTCGACGTGATCAGTCAGCATCCCCAGCAATGAAGAGGGTTGGGGGTCGCAGATAGTCGCGTGGAGTCTTCCGCCACTGGCGCCAGAGCTCTAGACAATTTTTGGTCGTATACTCCTCTTGGGCCTGCTGGCCTATATCTGCAGCACAAACCAGTGCATGCGGGTTTCTCAGTTGAGGGTACGGTCAAGTTGACTTGACCTTTACCGTCCAGAAATTCAAGAGTATATACCGGGAAGCTGAAAATAGCTTTCGTGGGAATAACATTGAGGAAGTAACCACTGTCGTAAACACGGTAACGAGAGTAATTTACTACGGGGAAAATACCGGGGCTCTCTCTCGCACATGGTTGCAAGTCTCCACAGACGTCCAATGACACTTCTTCTTGGTCCCTGTAAGTCGCTAGCGTTTCAAGGGTTAGGATAAAAACACTGTGAACATAGCGACTAGAATTTCAAGAAACGGTAGCCGTATTACTACGTATTACAGTAGCCGTAGCATTACATACCACATCCGGTTCGCGGTCAAGCTGTTGGCAGGCCAAGCTTCATAGGTGGCCATTAACCCTATTTTAGCCACACTGGGTTAATTTGGCTACAATGGTATTTTTTGCTGCTGTATTCCTACGAAAATAAAAACAGCCTTTTGTACAGAGGTAGCTTAGCCTGGTCAAAATAAGCTTTTTATAAATGCCGAAGAGATAGCCCCCCTACCCCCAATTCAGAAGAGAATCAGGATGACGTTCTGGGTGTCACTGATACAGTCAATGGCAAAAATGTAAACATACAGCCGCAAGACAATACTCTATGAAAATACATGCAGACAACAGTTGTGGTTGTACTATAAGAGTCCTCGATTAGCACAATGAAATTTTGATAAGAGTTCGGTTAGCTTAAACTTGCTTGGACAATCGATAAGCCACGTTGAATTGAGCTCTAAAGGGTACTCACAAAGCGATTAATATTGCGAAGACTGAAAACTAAAGCTTTTGGAGCAGGATTGAGCTTTCGGTTGTCTCAAACGTAGCTGGTTTGTGATTAGCACCTGAAGCAAGAGCCAAAGCGGTGACGCATTGTACTGAAAATTGGATTTCCACACCAGTTGAAGGTAACACACCCTAGCCGTCTCTCTATTTCACCGCATGGCGGTATCACTTCAGTATCTTCTTATCGCCCATAAACTTTCCAGCACCACATAGTATATATGTTGCGCGCGTTTGGTGGATTTGCGCGATCGATCGATCGCGCTGCGCGTTTGGTGGATGTTGTAAGTATTTATCAAATGCGCACCCATCGATCGATTGTTTTGCGTGGACGATCAACGTTTTTCTCAAACTTTTTCCCTATTTCTGAGTATGTTGCATCATATTCAATTAGTTTTAACTATATATGTAATTAACATGTGCATTTGCTAATT
>LQNS02277717.1:25256123-25283228 GCA_001587735.2 Parhyale hawaiensis | reverse complement strand
GTTTGGTTCCTTTAAAGCCTGTGATCGCGCAATCAATCGATCGATTTTTGCGCGATCGATCGATCATTGCGCGTTTGAACGATCCACCAAACGCGCAGCGCGATCGATCGATCGCGCAAATCCACCAAACGCGCCCAACATATATACCTCGTAACAAGACAATATTTTCATGCTCATAGGCGGGACCGTCCAAACACGGATAGAAACCAGATGCAACGCATGTCATGGTGATTAATATCAATATGAAATAATCTGTCATACTTTGAGTTTTCCTAGCCGCAGCAGCGGCGTTTTAAGAGAAGGAACAGACTTTTTGTTTACCAAGCACGGACAGACACGGCGCCTGGTATCTGCGAACGGGTGAGAAATGAGGGCAGATCGTCAGCAAAAGTAGTAAATAAACAACAAGGGGAAGTGAATACAGAAATCTCACGTGACGAAGGCTAGCGAATGCTGAAGGAATCTTTAGATTCTCGACTCCCCAAAACGTTAATACTTGTAACTACAGCGAAATACAGTACAGTTCTTAAAATAGCCTTAAGCGAATTCTGGGCCGTCTCAGAAGCTAAAATAGTGACTTAGCTTCTGGAGCAGTTAAGATTTCTCATAGGGTACGGATATTCATGTTACACCTTTCTTTATTAAGACGTCTTCCGGATTTTTAATGGACTCGGCCAAACCGTTGAGGATGTTACCCTTGAAAACGACTGTTGGTCAGATCGTGTAAAGCTAGACCGAATAATTAACCTTTTACTCTGACTATATTCTTTTGCTACAAAGGTTCTTTCTCCAACAGGGATGCAACTGAAGAAAAAAAACCTCGTAGCTATTTGCACAGCTCGAGTAAAGTAGGATAAAAGCTTCAGTCTTAACTAACCTGTTAACGGTCATCCGCCCGACTAACAGCAACCACGGACGTCTGGCATATTACCAGATGCCTTAAGCCGCTAATGACCACCTTCAAACAGCGAAAAAAAGCCAGGTCCGCTCGAGGAACACTTACGTAAACAACTACGTACGATTGACAATGACCGTGAGCCCGTTACACATGTCGACAGTGACCGTTAAGGAGTTAAAAAAAAAACAGTTACATTAGCAAGCACATCCGTCTTCACAATTACAATACATGGATGAATTCGCAACTCCTAGTGACAACAACACTGTCTAATTTATAAAAAGAGGTCAAAAACCGAAACAAGAGAAGTCAGCGTCACGTACAAAAGACAGCAGACATTTTTCAACAAAATCGGATAACGCCAGCGTAGCTATAAGCTGAAAATTTTTGTAAACAGAATTGCCTCACCCGATACCTGGCAAGGTTGTGGCCCATGATACGTCAGCGTATTGTTAGTGCAACTGACGAGAGGCCCTTAGACCTGACGTAGCTCATGCAGCCAAAGGCTTCACGAGTCTGGGCCGTCGGTCGTCCAATTGCTTTCTACTCTTAATGCTACAACTCAAAAGCTTTTGGAGCATCCAAGCTACCATATTGCTGAAATGGCTCAAGAGCTTCTATAGTATGTACCTATAGCCAAAGGCCTTTGGGGTCGCCGTTTTTCGCCAATGGGCATAAGCATCTTAATGACATAGCAAAGTCTTTGACAGAATTAGTCAAAGCCCTTTGGCCTTTCCATGACGATTCTCGACGATTCTCAATGAGTCTACGGAGGTTCTTTGGAGCCTCCGTGGCCACTAAGTACCAACGAACATGCCGGCAACCAATATTTGACACATCATAACGAGTTAACGGATCCTCCAAGTTAACAGCTAGGTGAACAGACCGGCAAGCTTCAAGAGAGCATGGCTTTCATCACTAGAATTCCGCATCCGAGGCTTTCAGCATTCAGTATCTACAATACTCGACCAGGACATGGCTATCACTCGTGCATAACAGGGGAGAGAAAAAGTTTGCAGTACAGTGATGAAGCCCTGCAATGTAATGAGTTCGCAACCGATGGGTCCACTTGAAGCTCATCAGCGGAAGTGGGACTAGCAAACAGCGCTTACAGCACAAACTTTACTTAATTTAAATTTAGAGCGTTTTTTAACGCAATTTACTTAATTTAAAACGTATGTAACGTATTTGAAAGTAGGCAAACGGACAGTCATACATCCGAATAGCAAATATACGATTGACTATAACGAATAAATGAGGACGGTCAAGAACATAAAAACATAGAGACGTGAAGAGGAACAATTGAGACATATATACTGTAAATTAGACACATGAACACTCTGACAAACTGAGTCACAAACAATTACAGTATTGCAATACGTCGTTTTCAAATTGCTCAAGCGCGCAAGCCAGAACGATCGAGGGTAAAGCAAGTTATAATAACTTTTCCAGAGAATAGATGCGTAGAATAAGAACAACGAAACGGAAAGCTTAAATCCAGATTACACAGTAACACAATCTTATTATTCTGCTATGACCGAATACGACAACCAATACAGACAGATACGCCACTGAAGATTATTGTGGCTTCTAAAAGAGTTTCTGACCATCGTGGCACGTTTCTCAGCGTCGTTACCTATAAGTAAAAAGCTTTTTACCAATGTCAAAAAAATTCTTTCTACTAATTAGACCCATTGCTGAAATAATTATTTTTGCCAATTAGTAAATAATTTGGAACCAAGCGGTAAAAACGATTTTTAACAACGTAGTAAAAGGCAATTTGTAGCTAGCAATTTAGAAAAAACTCTGAGATATTAGAACAACAAAGCTGTAACAAAGTAGTAAAATGAAACTTTCAACTGATTCATAAGAAACTGGTCACATACCTATATTACTAGTATAAAAAAAGTTTTTGGTCTTAACTAAGCCAAATTTTGGGTAAACGGAGAAATTAAAATTAGCGTACACGCTTGATAATTACTTTTGAAGAAACAACAAATTGATAACGAAAGTAGGTACATTAATAATATACATATCCTACAGCACATAGATGAACTTTACAGGAGGAAGGCGAAATTATTCATTAGCATTTTTATGTTGACCACACTCCTAGTTTAGGCCTCGCCTCCCTTCACCAAGAGTTTGACGTGATCCAAAGAGAAGAAGAAAAAAAAAAGGGGGGTGACATGTAGCGTATCAGAATGAGAATCTAGGAACCGTGCATGAGAGCAGAATAAAGAAAACGAGGAACAGCAAAAAAAAAAAATCGTCAATAGGAGTACAAACGACGACCAAGAAAAAAACCTAAGTGGAGCAGGAACGTTCGACAAAAACCGTTCCGATGAAAAAAAAAAAATCGAACTCACTACATGGCGGTAACTTTACGAATCGCTCATTCATACCACCATCATCACCCTCAAAGCTGGACATCACAATAATGACCGCACTCTTAGTATATTATTTCCAAGCACACACATTGGCATTAGCTGGGAGTAAATATTTGTGGCAGTTAAATTGAGTAAATGGAAATAGTTCAGTGTAGGTATAAGATAGCATGTAGCTAGTAGCACGTTCTCCACCACCAGTGCAAGTAAATTGCTACGGACAGGCACAAACTGTAAGAGAACATACGTTCGGACATCGACACACGGGACTACCAACGCTAGGAGAAAGCAAACATTCGCCCTATTTTGTCACGATAACGTATGTGTTGCAGCTCGTTAGCCCTTCCTCTTAGGCGGATGTAGAAGATTTGATTGGATACAAGTATGGTGTCTTAAAAGAGGATGCTAAATAATGATATTACTTGACTGAAACGAAATCCTACTTGACTGAAACGAAATCCTACGTGACTGAAACGAAATCCGATAAGTAGGTAAATTCTCTTAGTAGCAAATTCTTCAACGCAGACGAATTGGAGAGCTTTACCATTAGACTTTACAGATATATAAATGTGCGTGAAAATGAAAGGAAAGAATAACAAATGGTTAAATGTCGTCACTGAATCATTGACATTGCCGCATTTCCGTCGCTGTGTACAAGCAAATAACTTGGTTTGGACGAATTAAAGAACAGCTTTATAATTACGTTTGCAACAAACAGTTGCATATTTGAGAAGCAACATAACAGCCTTTTAGAAAGGACTAACTGCGTGCGTACGTGACACAGAAGTAAAAGTTTCTTGGCTAGGTATGTAAGGGCATCATCCATTGGACCCTCCCTCACAATTAGGTATATTGAACCAGTTGAACTGGGCAGAGGATTCAAGGATCGAGGAATCCGGTAAATTGCAACAACAAGTCCGACATTCAGAACCGATAAGTCAAGATGGTCAGAAGGGTAGGTAGGTAGGTAGGTACGTTTCACCGATACTTTTACTTGCTTGGCAATTCTCTAAGTAAATCAGGGAGGACACAAACGCGACAACGACGTGGTTCAGCAGTATAAAACGATCCTCAACTTCTAACACAGTTGCGACAAGCTTTTTACAAACATGAATGAGGCTGACTATCGAAGTCGGTCAAATGGATGAGACCTTTGGGTGTAGGCCTACACAGCAAAGGACAGCTCGTGGTGCATCGAGGCAAAAGTACAAAAATTCTAAAACTACGTCATGTTGCTCACGCTAAAAGAGATCCAAGAGATACGGTTTCCGGCGTTTTTGCAGGACAGACTCTTGAACTGTCGTAGAGAAGATCGCGCAGCACCTCTGTAGCGCAGTACTTGAACTCTTAGTTTTCACCTGCTTCACATCAAACAAAAGTTGCAGCGAGATAAATGAAGGTAAAATTCGGGTCTGATTTCACTTCTGTGTCAATATTACGTAATATGGGATCACCTTCCCACTTTGTTTATACAAAATAACAAAACACTGCCGACAGCAGATGATGGTTCCTCCAGCTCGGATTTTACCGTACTGTCGTACTTAAAAAAAAAAAAAAAATACTCCGTTATGAAAGGACAACCAACTTGAAAACGTCGTCGCATGCAAGCCTTGGCATATCTGAGAGTAATCCATTCATTATAACTAGAGATAACCTGGGATGTTTTCTAGTGAAGCTAAGTACCACTCATTGTTACCTATTACACTGGACGAGTTGAAGCCTGATACCAAACATCGGCACACACGGAATCTTACGACCACAGTAAAGAGTCTGTCCAGGGAAGCCGTCGCTACAGTAAGCCAAGACAGATAAAAAGAGCGGACTAGCGCTCCTGGTGATATAGCGACACTTGCAGTGTCCAGTGAGAACAAATATGTACGTATCTTCTCGTCAACACTTCACTCAGTAGGTACGAATTCTACATACACATTATAAATGCCTTGCTCGCAACATTACACCCACTGATATCTAAAACAACTAAAAGGTTCTTCATTTACGGCGTATAAATAATACCTTAATAAAAAGGAGCAATGCCTACCAGCCATCGACGAGGCTCTGCATCACAAAAACCGATGCTCGACCGCGCCATTTGTCTTTAAGTATATATAAAAATTACAGCCAAAAAGCCGAGTCTTCTCGCTAGAAGTGCTACGCAGGGGAGCTGCTGATTCAGTATCAATCTCCAAAGACCTGATCAGACTTTCTTCTCGCTCTCTCCAAGAAAGGGACATACGCAACTATTGCAGTAACGGGAAGAAGGTTTCAGTGCCACAGCGTAAGTCAGTAAGCAAGTACACGGCCTCATAAAACAAAGAGCTCGTAAATTGGTTGAGACTATAGTGATTCAAGCGCTACTACATCTCTTCATTGGACTCACTACACAACTTCGGCTACAGTCGTACGGCTCCGCCAACTCATCAAGCCCTGCCTCCAAAAACAGCTACCGAAGTTTGGGCGTATGCGAGAAACTCTCCTTTCGCCCTGCGAACCTGATGCGCATCTCATTTGCTACTAAATACAATTCCAACAGATTCGATTCTAAAGCAACAGCAAATCTGCGGGTCTAGGGACGAAGAATGGCAGAAAAGGCCGCCAAAAACGGCCCACGTGACGGTGGCTAAAAATTCTGGGCTACAAGAGATGGAATGACGATGATGATGCGGCCGCACCTCAGGTGCCGTTATTAGATATGTGAGGTAGTTTGGTCGAATTGCTTAGAGACGAGGCGTGCTGCGGTAAAGCATGGGTGTGATGACGTGGATGCAGTGTGGCTGAGGCCTCATCCGTGATGGTGGCCCTTAGCTTTGTGGCGGATGAACCTATAGTGTTGAGCTTGCTAGTAGATGATGAGGAATTTCTTGACGATGAGGAAGAGGAAGGAGTATTGCGAAGGGTGTTAGATGAGGATGGTGAGTCGGACATTTTATCTAGAGGAGGTTTAGGTAACCGTCTCCTTAACCAGCTGTGCTTGAGAGCCATGCTGGGTGTCAGTCTCTGGGCCGGGTCCCACTCTAGGCAGCGGCGGATGAAGTCCAGAAACAAGGGATCGTTGCAGCCTTTGAGGGCAACCTGGAGGCTCTTGGTGCCTGGCGGCCCTCGAGGCTTCCCTCTTCTGCTGTGACCGCCTTGTAGGATGGTGGAGCCGTCCGGCAGTGTTCTGGTGACGCAGTAGCGAGGGTACCTGCTCGCAGCAAAACTTGTATTACAAACAAGTTATTAGGTTTCCATACAACTCAGGTCAAAAAAAAAAAAAAAAATTCCAACTGAAATACTACCTTGTAGATAATAAGTTTCAGAAAATGCAGAAGTAAACTGGCAGGAACAAATAAATAAGATTTGTTTTATATTGAAAATTACTTTCTTCTTCACGCTACAGTATGCCTCAGCTTCCGCTACGTTGATGACCTCACAGAGAGGAAGAAAGCTGGGATAAATGAAAGGTGCGTTGATAGAAACATGGAATCTATGCACGAGGGTAAGCCTACACAGGAGCAACGCGCATGGGAACAGAAAGTCGGGAAAGAAACGGAAGAACATAAGAGAGTAGAATCAGTAGGAGGATGAAAGCGGAACGAAGTAAAGTGAGCACGAAGAAAAGACGCCACGAAGGCCTGGCTACGGTAAGCAACAGAGTCCACCTGTCACTGACGCTCCCCATTACCTAGGGCGCACCTTACTAAGTTAACGCTAAAGCCGTCCCATGTCCCCTCCGAGGGTTAGTTTAAAAATATGACGTTCATCTGACTGAGGTAATTATTCTAAAACTGCAGTATTAGATAGTTAAGTACGGTACTACAGCAAGTATTCTATCGATAGTGTTACAGCAGGCAGACGCTCACTGACAAAATGTACAGTCTATGTTAGGAGGAAGTTGGAGCTGTAGGCTGTTGGAGGTTTACTCTTAAAAATCATATTTTTATAGCACTAGTACTCTTGTATTCAATAATCGCCTACAAGTTTCCGATGAGAGTGCGTGCGCAATTTTCTCAACTTTCACAAAACGAGCCTTTCACGCCCTAGCACTATCTACCGAATTTACATAACTATTTATTAACGAGTGATATCATAGGAAAATTAAAAAAAAACACCTAGTTTCAGCCCGAGAATAATCATATCGAAGATACCACAATGATAGAGAGAGACATTAGTGCCAGTGACGTCCTCTCGTGCTGGGGCTCAGCACGAACCCGCACGTTCGACTGATGAGGAGACGATACACAAAGGAAATCAGAAGCTATGATACTTCCGGAAAGTACTAAAGTTGAACGACGCGCGAGCTCAAAGTCCGGTCACAAATTGAACGTGCGACTATATCTTGTGGTCCTGGCATAAGGTTCGCTGCTTTTTCTGGGGTTAAACTCGAGTAGAACTGACGTGATGTCATCAAACTATAAAAAAAACGCATTACGGTCGCAAAAATGAAAGGCGCTTATTTTTACAGAAGAACCGTCCAGTCCTTACTCCCTACAAGTAAGTCACATAGCAAATCTTTACTGACAAGTCCACATAATACCTTCAAGCAGACAAACAAAGTGTGGGACAGGACCCTATCTTAATGTGTTGGCTATATTAGGCTAGACTATAAGGTCAGGCTACTTGAGAATAGGTTTGAATAGGTGACTATTCCAACTGCAAGACATACCTACATATTACGCTTACATCTCAGGTAGTCCACATATGCTACCGGCACTTCGTCTCCTTTTTTACCCCACACTGGTGATAATTTTTTTTAC
The DNA here is from genome assembly GCA_001587735.2 of Parhyale hawaiensis. Lineage (NCBI taxonomy): Eukaryota > Metazoa > Arthropoda > Malacostraca > Amphipoda > Hyalidae > Parhyale > Parhyale hawaiensis. The sequence continues at coordinate 25,275,216 of LQNS02277717.1, read as the reverse complement.
CCCACACTGGCGATCAAATTTTTCTTACCCTTTACTGGTGATGAAATTTTTCGCTCTCTTGCTCTGTTCCAGGAGCTTCTGGGGAGGCATTCCGTTGAGTTCGATGATGCACGCCAGCTGATCATTCTCGTCCTGCGCAGGAGACGAGGTTCATTCCAGTTTCTCAACAAGGGTTACCAGCCTATACGGTACGTGTGCCACTATAAGCTGCATAGCACTAATGGTACACCTGACTAATGATACGGATAATGCAAAACACTAAAGGCAGGCATGACACTAGAGCTAGGCATAGTGCTAATAGTAATTCCCTTAAGTCCCTTAAGAATCTTCGAACAAAGTCCAGGTGACGCACATCACCTCACGTGCGTGTAGTCACGAAGTTGGGTAACTTCTGTGGGGCGGCAGTTAGGCTAACGACCAATGAGAGAGAGCTAGCAACGAATTATCTCCAGAGTGAACGTCACCGCTGACCGCTATTCTATCTGGTATTCTTCTTTAAAGAAAATTAAATAAATTTTCTAACTTTATGACATTCAAATCAGAAGCGTTGCGAATATTCAATAGGCCAAGGCATTTTGTTAAAACTCTTGCCATTTTTAGAATATTTTGTCTCTACCTACGGCTTTGCCCCCATCTCAGCTTGGAATGTGTCCATCACAAGTTCTTCCAGTTCTTTCTGAGCGTCTGACGACAATCCGTTCATTTATATGTACAGTGATACATTCTAGAATTTTTTGAACCTCATTGCAAAGCGCTCGAATTTTCTTTGTACTGAATACAATTACAGACAGCAAGTTGTTTGTGGTAGTCGTACTCTTTCATGCCTCAAACTTTGGCAATTAACGATCTTTGGATAGCTTCCAGTTTTTCCACCCTTTTTTTTTCTTGTACCTACTCAGCATCCAAAGTGGAGAACATTACCCTATTCTCGGTAGAATTTATAGCTTCCATAGAGTGAGCATCACCTCTAGTTCGCGTGACGAGAAAGTTGGTAAAACCAATCCACTCCCCTGTTTTCCCACAGCGATAATCTAGCAATATAGTGTATAGCCTATATATATAGTGTGGATTCAACAAGTGTGGAACTTATTCTCTATGGTAGCAGGTCCAATTTTGCTTCATTGAAAGTTGTATCATTTTTACCAACCACTGCCTGACACTTTCGTAAGTAAGATCTTAACCTCTAGGGACTGGATGCTTAGGTATGGTGCAGAATATAGCATGCATGAGACCGGAAAAGGGGAGCAGTTTACATAGGTACCTCCTCCGGTAAAAGGTATGAGCCCTACAGACCTTCTCCGACAACAAGGTAAGATCCCGACATAGGTGCTTACCCCTACAACAAGTTACGAACTCCACATCCTACCTCCGCAACAAAATAGGATCTCGATATAGCTACCTCCCGAGGCAACAAGGTAACACCTCTTCTGACCTCCCCCGCAACAAGGTAAGAACTCCATATTAGGGTGGAGCGTTTTTCAACTTTTTTTCGTTTTCTTTAGCGGCTAATTTGGAAATGTAGCCAAATGGGGAGAAAAAAAATTGCGTTAAAAGCATTTTTTTCCTAGAAAGACATCTTTTATTACCGCCCAAGACCCTTGAAGTTGGAAAAAAGTGCTCTAGTGTGCAAAATAATTCAATCTTTTTATTTTATTCACAAACCAGCAGCTATACATCAGAGAAACACGCAGGCAAAGTTTCAGGCAGCAAGTGCAATTTAGGTGGGTAGAACAGGGGGATCAAGAGGGCCGGGCCTCTCATTAATTCTCCCTGTGAGCTTGAATATCTAGTGTCCAATGGTATTTTCCGCAGCACTGATATCATCTACATGGAGGTTTAGTAGAAGTAGGGACGGCTATGCTCCCTACCTCCATGTAGATGGTATCAGTGCTGCGGAAAATGCCATTTGACGCTAGATATTCAAGCTCACAGGCAGAATTCAATGAGAGGCCTGTCCCCCCCCCCCCTGTTCTACCCACTTAGCGCTGCACTGGCTGCCTGAAACTTTACCTGCGTGTTTCCCTGATGTACAAATACTGCTTAGTGAATAAAAAGAAAAAATAAATATACAAAAATTTCGCCCACAGGCCACAAGAGAACTTTTTTCCAACTTCAATGGTCTTGGGGCGGTAGAAGATACACGTCTAGGAAAAAATGCTAGTAACATAATATCTTTTCCCCATTTGGCAACTTCTCCGAACTAGCCACCAAAGAAAATCAAATAAAAAGTTGAAAGACGCTCCACCCTCCTCTACATACCTCCCCCGGCAACAAAGGGTGTCCGGTGAGCAGCTCGCAGAGGATGCAGCCCAAACTCCACATGTCGATGGACATGCCGTACTTGGCACCCAATATAACCTCAGGGGCGCGGTAGAAGCGGCTTTGGATGTAGGAATAGACGCGCTGGTTCTCGTAGCAGCTCGAGCCGAAGTCGATCACCTGCCCATAAAAATTAATCAATTAGTACTAGTATAAAGGTATATTAACTACAAACACGGGCAAATACACAAAGAAATTAATTTGACAATTCCAGATCATGACATCACTAGAAATGTGAATCAACAGTAAACGCACCACAGGCGGGACGGCTCTTCACAAGAGTAAGGGGAAGAGTAAAATTGAAATCGTCACAGAAACAGGCACCACAGGACAACGTTCCAAAACAACAGACGCACAGAAAAGGAGCTCTGCCGCAAAAGTAGCTTGCAGACACACACATATCTAGTTCGTTACCAAGACGGCCGGCTTAAACTCCTCTAAAGCGGAGCTATAATCTTTTAATCATGATTCGTAAGGGTCGTTCTCAAGAGGCTCTCAGTAGCAATTCGTCCTAATTTTCTCTACAGTACCAGTCCACGTGTGTCTACCATCATATTCTCGTCCATAGCTTATTTATTGACAGGACCGAACATGCAACAGCAAAAATTTAATCAGAATCGTTAAAGTCAAGCACTCATTATATTTTTAGTTGAAGGCGAATAGAACACGCTACATGCAAGACGGCGGTGTGGAGGTTGACTCTAAAGCCTCTAGAAGGGACTACTTGTCTGTTTTCCAGTGTTGTATAACGCGGAGGCGAACCGGTTGTCACGCAGCATTCGAACAATGAAAATCGTTCAGAACCAGAGCACGGAGCACACTGAAAGCGCATACCTCCGTCAAGTAAGGCAACGGTAACGAAAAATTCAAATTGGCTCTGAAACCATGATTTTTGTATCAACTCCAAAATCTAATCATTTTGCGCCTTTGAAAGTATTAGCAGTTTCTGCAATTTTTTCAAGATCCTTTCATAACCGTTTGAGTTATGCTGTTAATATACATTATGACAAAAATTAGTCAAACATACAAACGAGCCAACCGATCTTCACCAAAATTCATTCGTTCATGTCTTTTAACATTACTAACAACCCCTATAAACTTCATAAAGATCCACTCATTGTTTTTGAGTTATTGTGCTAACAAGCATAAAATTAAAAACAGTGACGAACGAACGAACGAACAAACGGTTCATTACCAAAATTTGTTCATTTACTTTTTGTTATATATCTAACAACTCGTGTTTATTTCATAAAAATCCATCCATAACTTGTTGAGTTATGGCATTGAGAAAAATGAGGCAACAAAGAAACGGATGGACATATCTTCACCAAAAGGTAATCATCCATTTAAAACTTTTTGAGTTATTGTCTAACAAACATTATGTCAAACACAACTCAAAACTAGAAGCGAAACAACGATCTGCACCAAGATTGAACCATTTTTGCCTTTTAGCATTATTACCAACTCCTGTAAATTTCATAAAGATCCATTTAAAACTTTTTTATTTATTGCGCTAACAAACATAAAATCAAACACAGCAACAAACATACGAACGAACAAACAGATCATCACAAACATTTGGTCATTTACTCTTTGTGATATACTTGACAACACACGTCAATTTCATTAAATCCGTCCATAACTTCTTGAGTTATCGCATTAAGAAAAATGAGGCAGACAAAAACAAACAAACAAACAAACAAACGGATGGACGGATTTTCACCAACAGTTAATCATCTGTTCCTCCTAACATACCTAACAATCCCTGTAAATATCGTCAAACTCCGTTCATAACTTTTTCAGTTAGCTATCTTGGGGACAAACCCGCCGAAAACATAACCTCCTTGGCGGAGGTACGGTAACAAGAAATCGCAGCCTAGAGTACTGGCGTGCACCCTGGTGAGCCTGCGGTATGCCACGGGTCGATCCGCAAGGATAGATGAAATCATTTCAACGCATACGGAATTTCAATGTGAGAAATAATAGCAACCAGCATCACGCTTTTAAACATGATAATATTGCAAATATGTATACAATCAACAATGACCCATAAATGCACTTGGACCTCGTTTCAAAAGAGTGCTATCCATATGAGAAAGAAAGAGTTACACTGTGTTGAAAGGTTCCGACAGTGGAACCCCTCAAGACGTCGACAGGCATATCGTCTCAGTTTTGGAATACGTCTTAGTTTCGGAACAACAAGTTCTATAGTGTGACTCAAGCCATTCGTAAAGCATTTTTCAGCACACACCACAGGAAACTGTGATGTTCTACTGTGGTGTACATTCCCAATGAAGGTTTATTTCACCTTTCTGCTGGTCATTCAATATGACTTGTGCCGGCTGCTGCTGCTACAAAGTAGGACAGGAGGCGCTGGATTCAGCTAACACTCCTCAATTTGCCAGTCTGTGAGGTCTCTCTTTAAGGAGTTTTCTCTGTTCCGGGAAGTCTCTGTCCGAGGACCTCTAACGTGCAATTTTAAATGTTCTTTATGCTTGAAGTAACCTGCCAAAAGTCATCTATCAGCTTTTAGATGTGTGCTTGAGTTTGAATTAACCCAATAAAGGTCAACGTTCAGTTCTAAGACATAATCCATGCTCGAGTAATCCCAATAGCTAAAGGATAACATTCAAGGTTATGACGTGTTTCTTAAGTTCGAGTTAATAATAATAATTATAAAATTGTGTGTTAAACTTTTTAAATTCAGAAATAGCTTTACTATTTTTTCCGAAGTATACGGTTAAATTAACGACAATTTTTGTCACACCTACGAGGCTCTGTGGCGCCATCAGTCATCACTAGAAACAACTACAAAATCAAGGTGAGGGCAAAGGCGATTGATCTAAGAGACATGATTAATAATTTGATCTACATCTGAACGCTTCGACCCTATAGGTCATCATCAGAGTTCTGAAACAACACATATAAAAGATGATACACTGCTTGTACAAACTAGTTCTAGTTCTAATTAGCTAAAAACAAAATACAACAGTTCATCTATTGAGGGCTATCTTCAAGGGGTAGGACGACTGCATGTCATTAAGTTTCAGTTTGTTAATGAACAGAGATTCAAGCATTCGCCGGTCGGAACTTGAATTTGCACTGCCAAGCATTGAAAAGTTGCAGAACAGTGCAATAGTCCCATTTTACAACAAAACTTTTCAATGCTTGGTAGTGCAAATTCAAGTTCCGACCGGCGAATGCTTGAGTCTCTGTTCATTAACAAACTGAAACCGAAACTTAACGACATGCAGTCGTCCTACCCCTTGAAGATAGCCCTCAATAGATGAACTGTTGTATTTTGTTTTTAGCTAATTAGAACTAGAACTAGTTTGTACAAGCAGTGTATCATCTTTTATATGTGTTGTTTCAGAATGCTGATGATGACCTATAGGGTCGAAGCGTTCAGATGTAGATCAAATTTTTAATAATGTGGTTTAGATCAATCGCCTTTGCCCTCACCTTCATTTTGAAGAGGTACCGTTATTCAGAACCGAACTTGATTAAGAAACAACTATCATTGTATCTGTCAGCTTCTTCATGGGTCAAAACAGTTTCCAGAAGGATGAAACATGGTTCGCGAAACGATTTCTCCATTATACTATAATGCTTCACGTTTCTTTCTGCATCCGTGCAAAACAATGATTGTATAAAAAACCTGGAAGCTGCAAAACGTAAGAAGCTAGACTGCTTTAATTAAAAAAAATCAGCCGCAGCTGGAAACGGCACACATCAACGTTCACAAGAGCAGTGGCCCTGAAAAGAAGTTAGCCACAGTTAGACCAAAAGCACATTGTATCCACAACAGCGACGGCCCAGAGAAGAACTCTGGCGCATTTAGCAGCATAGGCACACAGTATGAACTGACGCAGAGACAGTTTCTTTAGCCAGCGAAGACAGCGAGAACAAAAGGAGTGAGGTGAGACTGTGACACTAATTCCTTTATATGCATCCAAGACGCTTCGTTTCGGCTCCGCCCTCACAAGATCGTTGACTCTAGGGACCAGAAGGGCAACGGACGCTATTGAGTTCAAATATATGAATCTTCGGTATCATACTACCGGGATGGTTACGTCAATACTAATAATATCAAAATCGACGATGCAAATTCAGGAATTCTATCAGCACATGCCTTAATTATAACAGAATGACTGCTGATGAACGCTTACGGGAGCACATTCAGCAGCCTGTAGCCCAGACGTGATGAAACGATTTGTAAACATGACTAAAATTTCAAGAAAAATTGAGATCCGAGACGAATGTAAGACACAACTCTACAGTCAGACTGGCAGTTCCAGTCAGCGCCCATGCAAGACATGCACAAGATTTGGCTGCACAGCTAGGCTGACGGACAGTTCCGATCAACAATCGTGGTAGACAGGCACAGGATTTGGCTGCACAGACAAGACAGTCATTTCCAGTCAGCGGCCATGCAAGACAAGCACAAGATTTGGTTGCACAGACAGACGTCAGTTCCTGTCAACAACCATGGTAGACAAGCACAAGATTTGGCTACACAGGCAGACTGTTAGTTCCAATCAGCAGCCATGGAAGGAAGACAGGAACAGGATTTGGCTGCAAAAAGAGACTGCCAATTTCAGTCAGCAACCATGGTAGAAAGGCACAGGATTTGGCTGCAGACAGACGGCCAGTTCCAGTCAGCAACCATGGTAGCCAGGCACAGGATTTGGCAGCATAGACAGACGGCCAGTTCCAGTCAGCAACCATGGTAGCCAGGCACAAGATTTGGCTGCAGACAGACGGACAGTTCCAGTCAGCAACCATGGTAGCCAGGCACAGGATTTGGCAGCAGACAGACGGCAGTGCCAGTCAGCAACCATGGTAGACAGGCATAGGATTTGGCTGCAAAGACAGACGGAAAGTGCCAGTCAGCAACCATGGTAGCCAGGCACAGAATTTGGCTGCAGACAGACGGCCAGTTCCAGTCAGCAACCATGGTAGCCAGGCACAGGATTTGGCTGCAGACAGACGGCCAGTTCCAGTCAGCAACCATGGTAGCCAGGCACAGGATTTGGCTGCTGACAGACGGCCAGTTCCAGTCAGCAACCATGGTAGCCAGGCACAGGATTTGGCTGCTGACAGACGGCCAGTTCCAGTCAGCAACCATGGTAGCCAGGCACAGGATTTGGCTGCAGACAGACGGCCAGTTCCAGTCAGCGCCCAAGACAAAACAGGAAGGATGCGTTCTAGTCCGAGGCAGAGGAGGTGAGGAGAGGGTGAAAAAAGAAGCGAAATTTGAGCTGACCTCTGTCAGTCGCACCAACGCTGCTGACGCTAGGAAAAAGAAGAGTTAATTGTACGTATGGAGGGGCTGTTCGGAATAAGAAAAAGAGAAGAGAGGAAAAAATATTTCTTGCCGGTCCTTGTTTTTTAATAGGAGAGAAAAATCCTAAATCTAGGGTGTAACTACGGATGAAGGAGTTAGCTGAATCTAAATACCTGATCCTTGAAAATTATACTACTGTATAGGCTATGTAGTTATTCGATACCTGCTAGGCATTTAGGGTTAAGAGTAAAGAGATGTCGGACATAGACGGACAGAGCAGATCGAAGATGTAGAGCCAAGAAACTAAACAATACTGAAGACCGACATGATATTTAGCGTGAGCGGATATCTATTACATATTGGAAGGGCATTTACGGTTAGATAATAGCGGGAGTTGTAGAGTTCGGAGACATTAGCCAAACAATGGCAGGGGATATGGGATTATGAGTTACGGGATAGTAAATACCTAGTAGATGTTGGCAGAGGAGAAGAAACAGAATTCAAACTTAAGGCTGTGGAGTATGAAGGAGCACAGTCGATAAATATAAGCACCCGGTTAGCCACAAGTGCGTTCCTAAATAAAAGCATTACAATTGCGTTGATGTTCATCACTGAGCGCTTTACTTCACAAGCCCAACACAAATCAGCTCAAAACTTTTCGACGTAACCTCGTCTGATTCGCCGGCAACTCTTATAAAAAAACCATAAATGTAAGGCAAAAAATATACCTACACGGTCACTGAATGTTCAGGGCAACGTAAAAGTCAGCCGGGCGGGTATTGCACAGTCAGCAGCTAGGACCTTTTCCGAAAGAAATGTCGTAAGTGCATCAAGAATATGGTTTCTGAACACGCACTAAAGACAGACAGGGGGGATCGCGTCCAAGAAGTATCGGCGAGGCCTATAAAATCAAGACTGACTCCCTCACAAATTCTGGATATCTGGAGGGACGAGCGCAGGAGACTCTTTGTATGATGCAATGTAGAAACTCCAGCATGAACATGGTTGTAGCCTACAATGGAGAATGAAATGAAAAACAGTTATTATTAGAGCAGTGAAGAAGCTCGACACATGTACAATGGAGAATGAAATAAACAGTTACTATTGCAGCAGTGAAGAAGCTCCTCGACACGGGATGTACCTATCATGGAAAACGAAATGAAAAACAGTTATTTTAGAGCAGTGAAGAAGCTCCTCGACACATGTACAATGGAGAATGAAGTGAAAAACAGTTATCTTAGAGCAGTGAAGAAGCTCCTCGACACATGTACAATGGAGAACGAAATGAAAAACAGTTATTTTAGAGCAGTGAATTGGTATTTCAGCACGATAACGCTCCCTCATACCGAGCACGGTACACTGCTAACTGGCTTGAGGATGGAGGAGTCCAATCAAAAAGGATTTTGTCCTGACAAGTGAATAGCCCCGATTTAAATCCCATTGAGAACCTCTGGGCAATGATCAAAAGGAAGGTCTATGAAGGTGGTCGGCAGTTTTCGAGCAAAGTAAGCCTGTGGATGCAGTAAAAACAGCAGCAGATGCTATTACCCCGTCTGAAATATCAAACCTGACAAAATCTGTTGATAATCGCCTTAAAACAATCATGAAAAATGGAGGTTGCCATGTTCAAAATTAACTTGTTATGTTTACCACAACTGAACACTTACTTCAGTGTTTATTGAATTGTTTTGGTTATAATTTCCTGATTTTGGACGTTTGATAACAATATTCCGTGTTCACTTGTATTTATTTCCTCTTTGTGACGTTTTTATTAGCTTGTTGCATAATCTGAGGTAACAATAAAAAACTCGTAAATAAGCAAATTGTATGACAAACTTAACCAATGGCTAAACATTTATTTTACAAGTGCTGTTTACATTGGCACCATAGCCATACATTTAGTTAATATTGCTATTTCAAAGTTAGACACTCATCTTGAAAAATTAAGTAAAAAAATTCTATTTGAATAATCAAAGGTAACGCACTGTAGTAACAGCAGCCCCATGCAAAGTCCCCCCCCCCCCCGTCACATCGCAGGAACGTACGCGCTGCCACTCTTGTACAAAGGAGGCGGCGACGGGGCGCCAGTGTCCGTGACACACAAAGCTTGAACACAACAGACCTGGAACGTGGTGGTGGTTGAGGAGGGGCGAGGGAGGAAGGACGAGGGGAGCGACGGAAGCGCGAGACGCGATAAGGGAAATATTTAATATTCGGATAAGCCACTTCGTGTCCCGAATTCAAATTAGGTTTTGTAAAAATCACGGTTGTGCAGTCGGAACTGCAATGCGTCAGACACTTCGGGGAGCAAGGAGGCAGAAACACGCTCGTCTCAAGAGAGGGAGTCGGATGAAAATTGGTCCTTTCGTTAAGGAAGCGGAGGTTTTGGAAGGAGACGGAGCCGGTTAGTCTGGTGCCAGGAAACAGAGTCCGAATCTACTCCTCCATTGTATGAATTTTTTAACCTCGGGACTATTCGATTCCGCAAGTCCGGTGGCTTGCAAGAGCCCTCTTGTAAGCGGGACCAACTAGTCAGGGTGGATATAAACCCTTTTCTCGCGCGCTATATATTTACACACACACACACATTCTCAGCCGTTACACATAGCGTAATGTTTTGAAAAATTCCTGTTTAATTCAGTAACGAAAGTTTGAAAAGGTTAGTCCGGTGCAACCACTCAACTCGGTCATTAGCCGCAGTGGCTCATTTGTTTCTCCAACTTGAAAATGAACGAACTATGTTGTGTACTTATACACCCCAGTCGCTATTGGAACTGACAGAACGATACCTTCAGTGTAGAAATGCAGAAATCAAGCCTATTAACTTCAAAACACCAACCACAGGTAAAATATACCCTGTATATACGTAACGATAAGGATATAACTATGATGAGAGTTCTAGGCTTGCTGAAGAAACTTCACCTTGATAATTAATTAGAGATTTAAAAAGAACACCACAATCGGGAACTTTCAGTCTGAAACTGCGAGAATACACTTTTTTAACAAGCATTCCCAGCAGTCTTGCAATCTCTCAACCTCTGTTCATAAGAAGCTAACGCACAATAGGCATTTTCAAATAAACGATTACTGTTTCCACAGACCGCAACAGTACTTGACTCGTAGGTCTAATGCTGGCGGCCAAAAGTCGGCAACGGAAAAATTGGAATTTTCTTAAGAGTTATTCTTTTCCCCCTATCTAATACTGAAGAAAAAATTCCAAGGTATCCAACATTTTTTTGCGGAGAAGGATCTTGGATACGGCGTGGACGCACTTGGGCGCTTGCCTGCATGACCGCGTCTGGACATGTTCATAATAACTCTTGAGAAAATCCCACTTTTCCATTTTGGCCGCCAGCGTCAGAGGGCACTTGGACCTAAGAGTCAAGTAGTTACTGTTGGCGTCTATGCTGTTTCCATTCAACATCAGCCTTAGTAGCAGTAAGCACTACTTAAACGTGACCAAACGGACCTTTTGACCGGCCAATGGTCACTTCAACACCAAATTTTTCCAGCACTTCGACCAAGGAACTATTCTCACAATATAATGAAACTTTACGTTTTCCCCATTTGCCATCCATAATATACGGTCCTGGAAATTAATCGGTAATCAAACGGGTGAATTTTCACCAGCTACCTATATCACGGATTCAATTATCGCGCAAAATCTCCACAACAAATTTCGAAAAATTTTCTTACGGAACAGAACACGAAAATTGACCCACATTCATCACAAATCTAGTCCTGAAGACTTCCCAATACAATCCTGAAACTTCCCTCACTTGACGATAACGCAGGTATCCTTCAATTACACCATGCATCCCGTCCTCAATATAATGAACTACTGAAAATATCCTTAATAAACCCAGTAAGCCAGTTCTCACCTATTGCATATCGCATCCAAACTTGAAAAATTCAACAATTAATTCCTGATTATTTCCTCACATGAGCAGGCAGTTTACTTCCACAATGAAATACTGAAAATTGCCTCACTGAGCCCACGTACAACAGGAATATTCCTCCAGTTGCATCACACATTAAATCTTGAAAATTTATTCAATTAAATTTTGAAAACTCCTCCCTCGTCACGCCCACCACGCGAGTTTCCCCTCAGTTATAATTATGCCACACATTCAAACCAGTAAATTTTCCCGATAAATTCCTGAAAATTGCCTCGCCATGCGAAGCTCCCTAGTTTTATATTTCTAAACCACACATTCAAACTAGCGAATTTCCACGATAACATCCTGAAAATTCCCTCTCCAGACGGAGTTCCCCAATCAGAACACGCGTTCATTCCAGTAAAATTTCACACCTAAATCTTGGAACTCGCCTCACCAGCTCACAAGGCGAAATTTCCTCAGTAATAGCAGTAGTAGAAATTATTACTAGCGTTTGAGTGGTACACTGCCTATATCGCGCCGAACTATTCCTGTGTTTAACCACAGGCTCGTGCGCCACTAGAGCACGTTTTAAATAATCAATGATTTTTGTATCGGCTTTTCTGCCGGTACGTTTCAGAGTGGTCAATGCGCTACTGACAGGAAAAAAGCGCAAATTGAGCATCTCGTAACCCCTTGCCGGCTAAACGCTCTCGCTCAGCTATGCCGCACAGGGGAAGGAAACGAAATACAAGAAGGTAGAAGTCTAGCGGGAATAGGTCGGCCACCTCGATCGGCAGCCCACCTCCCGTAACAGAGGGGGAAGTACTGAGAGCCTGTCTAACTTTACAAAACTAACCTTGTCAGCAGGAACTGCGGCAAGCTGCAACACCCCCTGCGGAGAAGGCACTCGGGACCCTTTGAGTGAATTTTCCCCAGCTGCACCTCCCATTCAAGCCGCAATAGCAACACTGTGTCGCCAGGGCAGTACCGGGCGTGGGCCGCGGCTGGCACAGAGAAGGGGACGTCTTCAAAGCTGCCAGCCGAGGGCGCGGCGACGCGTCGCCGATTACGCCCGTTTTTCGCGCCTGCCGGGCACCTGGGAACAAGTTGAGCGGGCTGCCGCAACACCCGCCGTTTCTGGGTCAGGATCGCGAACTGAACGAGGGAATGGGTGAAAAAGTTCATCCTCCCGCAAGGGTTACGCAAGATTGCGCTGTGCAACGATGTGAAACTGCTGTGCTGAGTACGGAACGATTCGTGTTATTGCTACGGAGTTGAGCATCAGTGATAGTTTCACAATAGACTTAATCTATCGCGGTAATAAGAGCTTTAATGGACGTCTTTATCGAGCGATACCGTACTTAGCCCATTTCTTTGTTGCATCTGGTGTGACTTACACGCATAACCTAGCAATGGTCCTTCCCACCAAAGTTGATACTGAACCCTTCGTCACCCAGACTGTTTTACTTCTGAAACTATGACTATAATAATAATAATAACTGTTTTACTTCGCAACAAGGTTTCTTTATACTATAGTATACCTACAAGAAAAAAAAGCCTTTACAGCATTCTAGAAACGAAGTCCGCGACTAGTTGCTTCTGCGATATCAGATGGTAGTAAAGTATAGTTTTCTAGGGCAAAGGACTCACCTACAGATGTAGGACTTAGTAAATCTTGAGTTGCTGTTGTTTTCTAGCTGCAATTTGTAAAGATCCACAAATTCCTCTAGCAAACCACTGAAATCAGTTAACTTCTGTGGCAAATCTACCAGCTGGAGATGTCCTTCAACGCAGTACTACATCTCTCCGTGTAAAGCAACCCTCCCTTCCAGTGTTTTTTCTCGCTGCAATTTGACAAATCGACGATGACAGCAATTGAATGCACTGTCCCCTTGCCCAGTCCTCTAAACATGTCGTTCAGCAGGGGATTGATTCTTTAACACCTAGTAAGATGCAGGTCCGTTACAATGCACGGTTTTGTCGCTTATTAACCAACAAATTATGGTCAAAGTAGTTTTCAACTTCCAACAACGTACTACTAAATACATAAATCAGACTAGACTGTTGAAATGGCGAGAAAAAAAAACATGAATGAAATTTTTGTCGTTGCGTCACTGCACTCACGCCCGCAACTGTACAGTAACGATACTTGTAACTCTTCGAGGTAGGTACCGGCCTCTTTACAACGCTTATCTGGCTACCGTTTCTGGAGACGTGCCTACTTCCGAGTATTTCCGTGACAAATCATCTTGCGGCATAACCCAACGTCAATTTTTTTCACTTATTTCTGAAACCTCAGTAGCTCACTCATTAAGACTGCAGACTCGCTCCTTATAAGGAGTTCGATGTGTCGACCCTATGCAAGGGGGAAAACGTCTTGATAGTTGAAAATTTAGCGTCAGCATTTCTTTCGTTCATAGTTACTGGGTGGAAAGGGCACCACTTACGGTACCATAAGGTCGTGGCACAGTTGTACATCAAGCGATCCGTCTACGTGACTCCACAGTTCACACAATCTGTGATTGGCTGCAGCCGTACATTCCCTCTGGAAATTAGTGGGCATATATTAGGTTGGAAACTTAGTTCTTGCGGCTTTAACATTCCAAAAGGTTGAAAAAATGGCAAGAAATTAGTTTCCAACCTACTATTTGCAGCTCAAACCAGGGTGAGTTTCATAGTTGGAGGGCTAATACGAGAAGTACAGTAACGCTTTTATTACACCTACTGCACTACTAGTACTAGCCCCCTGCAGTTGGGGTACACCATTACAGCGGCTTTTCCTTCCGCAAAGTCCCATATATTTAGGCCTCTTTCCAACGATAGATAATTCAGCCGTCGGTTCTCAGCACAAACCGTTAAATACACAAACAATGGCGCAATTAGTGAACAAGGAGGATTATGTTCCGCCATGAGCAGCGGGCGCAGGATAGCTGCGACGTGAGGGCGCAGCGCCGCCGCGGCCGCAAGCTCTGGCGCAAGAACTAGGGAAGCAGGTCAGTGTATGTGTGTGTGCGCCGGCGTAACGGCTGCGGTCTGTCAACGGCGCGGCCGTTTGTGCTCTACTGTTCTTGCATGGTAGCCGTAAGTGCGGTGGTGAATACTGGAATAACGGAGACCAAATACAAGAATATGAGTACGAGCATGTAGGCCTATCAGTAAATACGTGTCTTGCTGGAGCATGGGAGCCTAAGTGCGGTAGTCGTGACTGGAGTAACGCAGGCTATTACTGCATAAATTTTGCTTCGGTACAGCCCCGGGTACATAGCACCTAATATAATTGGTGCAGCCGCGCGAATACAGTAATATAAAACCAAATACCACATGCTAACTTATGGTGAGTATCGGAACGGTCTAAATGAAAGAGAAGGAAAATATTGTTAGCAGAACGATATGCGCTCTGTACACAGTAGTTCTTCGTTAAGAACTCGATTGGTAGCTCAAAAGAAGCTAACCGTGGTATTAGTTTATACTGTGCCAGTAAAACGAAGCACTTCGACTTCAACAACTACACGACAGCTATTTATTTATTCCATATTGAAACTACTCACACCTCACATCTTTGCAGGGTTTCAACTATAAACAAACCAACTCAATCGCAATGTACGCGCAGTACTGCACCGAGGTGCCTGCATAAGGTAGGTAGGTACCTACTCGGCACAGGTCGAACAGTGGCAATGGGGACTCCTAATAACGGAGAACTGGACAGCAGTAATTCAACTAGAGCAATACTCAGCAAATCGGTCCTGAAACTGGAATCTCCTTTTTGAACAAACCAATAGTTGGACGGATCGTCACCAAAAGTTGATCATTTGTATCTCCTAGCATAACCCTAACATTCCTTGTAATTTTCACAACGATCCGTCCATAACTTTGTGAGTTATTTTGCCGGCAGACGGACAAAGAGACAGACAAAATTCGACACAAACATAACCTCCTTGGCGGAGGTAAAAATTGTGACGCTACAGCGGATTAAATTCTCATCAAGCTACACAGCAGCGCAGAGCTATGCGCAAGACTTAGCGTAATTACCTTCGTATATTTTCGTTAATAAGCGGCGTATACCGGTACGGGAGAGCTTACCCACATAAATCGCTATGTACTGACATTTACTGAGTAACTGAAGATAATAGTACCTACCTTTCTTTTCGTAACTATTATAGTATACAGATAATACACAGAGTCCTGACGTAACACAATACAAAACTTCGAAAAAGATCTTGGGGCAACGCAGTCACTGCGACGTACAGTGTCCGAAGGATAAGTCACAAGTCACAATACTAAGTTTTATTGAAATTTATTCACATCTTGTGATAGGTGTCTATCAAGAAAATCTCGCCTACGCCGCGCTTTTAACAAGGATACACAGTCTGTCTAATTTTGAAAAGAAAAAATACACTTTTAACGCAAAGAGAACTTCGTTATCAGGTGAATTTTGGAGTCTGCTATCGTCTGGTTCTTCAGTTATCGTTACTGCATGCTTACATAGCTGGCACCCTCTGAAAATAAAACCCTAGCAAG
Organism: Parhyale hawaiensis; assembly: GCA_001587735.2. Lineage (NCBI taxonomy): Eukaryota > Metazoa > Arthropoda > Malacostraca > Amphipoda > Hyalidae > Parhyale > Parhyale hawaiensis. The sequence goes on along the minus strand of LQNS02277717.1, from coordinate 25,259,211 downwards.
CTTCAACCAATCCAAGATAAAGACAAGGAAAGTTGTGATACACACAACGTCGACCAAAAAAGAAAACAAGAATTTGCGTTGCGCTGACCAGGAACAGAGCGAAGGAGTGGAGCTTGCAGTGGACCGCGAGACAATGCGAGGTCTTCCCACGGTGCCTGGCAGGCCGGGAGACATGGCTAAGCGAGCGAAATCGAACAAATCGATTGCAGTGAAAGAGATGGAGGTTGGAATGGGTTGAGTCGGGGTTTTGTGCCAGAGAAGCGGACTGACAAAAGCGGTTCGTGACCAAGTAGCGAACTAAATCAGAGGCTTGAGTTAGAAGACGTAAATTGGCATAAGCGGTTTCTGCCAAGAGAATTGAGTAGTAGTAATAGTTCTAGTAACTAAATAGGCAGGTTTGCTAGCACACCGATTTTAAGCCGTATTGCACTAAAGGTAAAATATTTGACCTCTGTATTTAGGCTAAAGCAAAGGTTAGAATTTGACGGCGAACTCACGTGAGTTCTGCGTCTCAAATTTTTGGTCAGTACACTGCTATTGGTCGGAAAACAAGACACAAAGCATTTCCAAAGACACGAACGAGCAAAAGAAAGGAAAAGAACGGAAAAGAGAAACACTCATGCGATAGGCCCCCTTAGTGGCCCGCACATGGGAATAGGTAGGAGCCCCGTGATATACGTCGCTTACAAGCATCAGCGACCAACCTACCTAACTTTATATCTAAATTTATTACCAGAAACTACTGTCAGATGTAGTATCTACTGTAAATTACTCACGTTTACCACTTAGGGCGTGAGGCCCATCGATATTGTGTGGGGGATAGGGTCCACCAAAATATCCCCCGAAAGGGTCACGAGCATTGAGCTGGCCGACCGGTTTGTGTCAAAGATTGAACTGAGCGGAGAATTATTTGCAAAAATAAATAAATAAATAAATAAAATTAAGACGCCGAAGGATCGTCGCGAAAACTGCACTCAACCATGCATGGGTCGGTGCTAAAAAAGTGAATTCAATCCACAGTGTATGGCAAATGAATTGAACCGGCAACGCATGTCAAAGAAGAGAAGAGAACAGGCAGTTCGTGTCAAAGAAGTGAACGAGTCGGAGATTGGAGTCAAAAAAGTAAACTGAACCCAAAGTTCGTGTCAAGAAAGTGGATTAAGCCGGAGGTTCGTGTCAAAAAAGCGAACAATACCCACTGCAACCCAAATTTGCAGGAGTCGGGCTAACGCAAGGCCACTGCTGACAGCGCCCGCTGCAGAACAGATCAAACTCCCTCGAGCAGCTGAAGAGTTCGAGCTGCAGAACATCTCGAACTCCAGCATGAGTCAGACGAACAGTTCGCCAAGCAGAACGCTTCAACTCCAGTCAGCCAGAGAAACAATGCATGCAGTAGCTAAGGTAAAATTTCAATGCAGGAGTTTCAGAAACTTCTTTTATTAGTAATTCTACGATTTGCAAACACCTTGTATCAGAAATTTGCATACAGAAATTTTAATGAATGTTGAGCAATAGAAAATAGAGTCTTGGTATAGCATCTGGTCTACCTCTGTACCTCTGAGTACCTATGTGTTAAGTTAGAATAGATTAGATTTGTCAAAAAACGGTGAAGCCGGGCTAAGAGAGTTTCGGTTCAGCTAGTATAGATACCTAACCCAGCTTATAAGCATGCATTGTTTACCCGAATTTCAGGGAGCCCACATGGAATAGCGGCACCCAAAATACAGTATTCAAGATAATAATTTGAGTGTGGTTCAACAGAAGTAATTATGAAGGGAATCCGAATTTGAAAAGAAATCGATTAAATTATACGTTAGCTGTTTTCTTAAGATAAGAAGGCAATAAAGATGTCCATAAAAACGAAGAATATATACACGAGGGTGTTCCCATAATGGATTAATGTGCACGGGTACAGCAAGCGGAAAAAGAAGAGGACAAACAGAATAAAGGCACCATCAGTAGGAACATGATAACAGAAGGAGGCGAAGAGAGCAGGTAAAAAAAAAGTACCTTAAGGTCTCATGAAGGCTAAGGTAACCCGGCCGCGGGATCTCCTTTAGGGGAGCGGATCTCCCCCGCATAGGAAGGATGGACAAACGGTAACTACCGTAACCTAACGGTACGGCTTACGCACCATCTCTTGCAGCTTAAAGGAAACTTTAAAATAGTGGACACAATAAAACGGGAGATAACATAAAAAATATTAAAAACACTGTCCTTTTTTTTTCTTAACTCTCATTTAAGAATGGTACAATTACAAGAGGTAAAAGTGAAGTCAACATGACCGTACACCCAACTGGGAAACCAATACGCACTGATTCGTGCTGCAGATATACGGTAAGCCAACGGGCTCCAGAAGAGTGCATGGCAGCAGTCGACCATATACTGTCATGAGCTACGGCGCCAGAGACGGAAGGCTTTCGATCCAACAATATGCGTCCCCACTCTCCTATTTCTGGCAGGTCCAGTGCCACCGCAACAGCTTGTGAATACCCAATGCTGATCAAGAACATCCAGCGCCACAAGAACTCGCCTGCCTGGCTGGTAGACTCAGAAATAACGCCTTCAAGCGTCTGACCTCATCACTCGACCCTATTGCTTCTGCTGGCTGAAAGCAACGCTGTAATTCGGAGTTATTCTCAATTCTTACCGCCAAATTATAACGTAGAGACGTCACAAACTATTTAAATAAGAACTTTTCGTCTGCATTGACTTTCCAAGCCCATACTGAGGAGCGTGTTATCCCAAAACCAGTACGTTGGTGCACTGGAAAGCCGACCTGATTTTGGAAAAACACTTTTCTCGGTGCATTTTCGTAACCACGCTAACATGAGAAAACGTCCAGGAATTGTGCCTCTGGCAAAACCAAACACACAATAATACAGATAAACAGAATCATAAACACAACATCAAACCGAAGGCAAGCGACTCAACACGTCAGTAGTGGGTAAAGCACCGAGATACCGGATTTTGAGGGTAGGTTCCCCTCGCGCGCCCCGCGCTACCCTCGCCCGCCCCGCGCTACTCTCGCGCGCTCCCCCTACCCCCCACCCTTCCCTCGGTTACCCTCGCGGTTGGTGTCACGGGT
>LQNS02277717.1:25224816-25240788 GCA_001587735.2 Parhyale hawaiensis | reverse complement strand
CTTGCCATTTTCACACTCTTGTCAACTTGCTGACTGTGTTGTAGTTTGTTTGTAATAGTGATTCCTAAGTCACGTTGTTGGGTGACAGTAGCCAATTCCGTCCCATAGGTAGGAGATCGAAGTGGCAGTTGGCTTTGTATTTTGAGTAACGAAGCACGGAGTTCGTGAGAGTTTTACATTTGCAAACGAAGTAAAAATAATTTTTAACTGCACATGTAGCCTGATTTGGGCTCGTGTTGAGCGAGACAAAGACCGATGACACTACAATACGGTTTTTACCCTTCACCAAGGACTATAGGTAGTCTTTGATTAGGGTAGTCCTTGCCCATGACCTAACATTATCTTTGGCATATATAGGGACACAGCACTTTATTATTTGCCTCCGTTCGCAGCAGTGACGGCCAGAATGAAGTGCCTACATTCCTTGTCAAATATATTCTTTCGACATATTCAGCAAGAAAGAGTTAATTCGCATTCAACTCCAATAAATTTTCCATACAAAATATACATACCCGATACCAAATCGTTTCATCTACAGCTGGTGACGGCGAAGCATTTCTTACTGGCCAAGATAGTTAACCAGCTGATCTCTCTACTTTTATTATTATTATTACATATATCAAAGGACCAGGATTGTGGTGTAGGAAGGTAGAAAGTCCGACGCAAACTGCCGGGACTCGGCAGCTATTCGGCTCTAACTCCGACTCCTCCAGGACGTCACATTAGTGGATTTCCACTCCTAAACAAAATTGGACTCTTAATAGTTGGGAGATGAATGCAACATAATTGTGCATTTGATGATACAAGCACCAAAATTAGTAAGATACTCCATTAGGTATACTAAACAGATCTGTCCGACCAGCCAGTGAAAAATCCAAGATGGCGGTCATTTGTCACGATGGCCGCCAACTTTATTTTTTTGTTTTTGTGCCGATTTGAATGAGACTTGGTACAGAGATGTAGCACTGACACAAAATGTGGGTTAAACTCCTGTAGTATTTTTTCAGTTTCCTCATAGAAAACGAGTTATTCGAAGAAAAACGGTAAAAAAGGGGGTTCTTGGGGAAAACTTTCTCCCCCTACAGTTTTTGAGCTACAGAGATGATTTTGGTTTCAAAAGAAGCGGATTTTATTTTTCTACAACAAATCGTCGGCTTTTTTTATTTTCGAAATAGTTTTTGAGAAAATAAAAAAATATTTATTTTATGTTGTTCCCAAAAAGTGCGCTGTCACTCGTCTACTAATTCAAAAATCAAAGAAAGCTGACAACGCTCACTTGCAACACTAGTTGGCGGACAAGCAAGATAAGACCTTGCTAACTGAGAAAGGTTAAGATAAATATTCGCCTGCATCTTTCACCATTTCAGAGGATCTTCATCGGTGGATATGCTTAGATATTCGCAAAATAGTCGCATGTCCACATGCGAATGCGAATATTGAAACCACGCGAATATTCGGCCTACATCTAGCACACCCATTAAAAGACCCGATGCCGTCGCACTCCCAAATACATCTAGGTGCAAGCACTCTCGACTAACTACCCAAGCCCTGTGACCTACTCAACATAAATGGCAGTTTTTTATGTAAGAATAACACTGCCTTAACCCTGTCGGCACTGACGTCATCTCTACTGCGGCAGCAGTACGTTTTGAAAGCTGAAACCAACGCGTTGTTCCTTCCTCTGAAAATTTTGGCAGCGTGTTTCATAGCCCGCCTAAAGTCAGTGCTAGTATTCTACTTATACGTTCTGTATTAAACTGTAGGTGAACTTCAGTGAACATAGCAAAGTGTTCTCTATGAGCTTCTAAAAATACATTTTCGCCAAAGCAGAATTTTCGTACCGAAAGGGTTGAACATCCATGTACCTTGAAATGTATAAAGTTTGTTTCCGAAGCACAAACGTGCTTCAGTTCGTCCTTAGCCCTTTAATGCCTCACTTGAACGTTACTTTTCGTAGAAATAACACTACATGTAATGTCAATACATGTGTATTGTAGGTGTTGAAGGGTTAAGAACTACAACAACCTAAGGACAACAGAAACCGGAACAGAGTACAGGAGTGAATGCGTGTGTGAATACGTTGTTTAAGCCTCCTCGACAAAACTAGGGGGTTTCAAGTGAGGAAAAGAAAGGGACATGCAGTATGCCGATAGAAATATAAAACCCATGCACGACGGTGTGCCCACACAGGATCAACGCGCATGGGAATAGCAAATCACGTGCCGATAAGACACTGATAGAACAGAAGAAAACATCACCAGTATAGGATATTGTAAATGACAGTAAGCGAAATGCACGGGCGTGAGCACTTTAGAAGCAGAAGTAAGAAAGCTTAAACTAAAGTTTTTAGCGAAATCTCTGTCGACCACTTAAAGCACATGCAGCTCCGTGGAAGTGGAGCGAGAAATGACAGGGTGCGCATATTAAATTAGGGCTGCAGTTAGGCCAGGTGAGCGTCGTTACGGCTGCAGAAGAGCGTGCTCTGTCGTGAGGATTAGGGTCACTCAATAACAAGTCGTTAAAAGACAGCCTTGTTTTTGTTTTCTTTCTAGAATTATATCGAGGGCTTAGAGCCAGAACTGGTTAGGTATGTTCATTTTAGCGAAATTGGGTTTTAGTCACCAAGTGGATGCTTGTGAGGTATATTTTTGGTGTCACAAGCGTGTCTAGGCCATATCTCTTCTTAATGAAGAGATACCTATGGCATAGACACTTGTGACACTGAAAATATACCTCACAAACACCCACTCGATGAGTAAATCCCAATTTCGCCAAAAATGGAAATGAGCACTTCTGGCTCTAAGCCCTCGATATTATGTACAGAATGCATCTTGCAACAAAAAATCAACGAGAATCCCACTCACATATAGAGAAAAATTTATAGTTAACCCATTAATTTGAGGCGTTTGATTTTTCTAGGAAAGTATATTAATAGAGCTCTTCTAAGGGGAAATACAAGTTTAATTTACGTGTTAACCCCTGAAGCTACCAGCCCGAATTTATATCTGTCCAGCAGTGTTCGTAGTCTACTCCTACCAAATTGTAAAGATTTCGAAAAAAAATATTCACTTTATGCGTCAATGGGGAAAGCCTCTCGCACAAATTTGTACTGATCGAGAGACACGTGGAACCCATGACATCGGGGTGTTCCTGACACTGGTACCACGCGCATCGATGGACACAGCAAGTCAGTCTAGAAAGAAAACTAAGATTACTATAAATAATTATTAGTAGGAGCATAAAACAGGAAGATTGAAAAATGGGTAGGAAATAGAGGAAACGCGAGGGTCTAAGTGTTATTGAACAAGCTGCAGAGATCGCGCGATGAGGGATAACCCGAGCCAAATCCGAGAAAGCAAGTAGACCAGGTAATATGGAAGACATCCTATGGCCATGGACACGAAGAACGCAAAGGTGTAACAGTCCATGGTTACCTGGTCGTCATCTACAGACGTTAACATCACACAAAAAACCGTGCGGGCAGGTTAACATATATGTTGACTCCTTACTGTTGACTACACATGTAGTAGTAGAAACCTTTACTAGCGCTTCAGTAGCACACTGCCTATATCGCGCCGAGTTGACTACACATGTATATGTTGTGCGCGATCGATGGATTTGCAAGATCGATCGATCGCGCTGCGCAAACGATCGTTCAAATTTTAAAATGAAAAAGAAAAAAACAGTCCTTGCCTCCCCTAACCAACCCGACACTAAACCCGAATATAGTCCAACTTACCCGAAATTACGGCCTAATACCAACAACATCCACCGTTTGCGCAGCGCGATCGATCGATTGTCCAAATCCATCGTTCGCGCGCGACATATACATCAACACAACACGATTGAAGTCAGACGTTAATATTTCACGGTCAACTACAGGTGTTATCCACAAGAGAAAAACACGTTTACCAAATGCACAGTTGACTTTAGACGCTATTCACTATGCGGTTAACTATAGAGGGCTAGCAATCCGCGATTAACTACAAACGCTTTCAATACGCAATCAACTACAAAAACTAACAATGCGCAGTTAACTACAGATATAAGCGATCACGGGTGACCCAACAGGAGCAGCGGAGCCATTGAGGTCGGTCAATACGGCGTCTTACGAGCAGCTGAGGTCACACCTGAAGATTACAAGCTCCTCACGATGGGTCAAACTCCCACGACTGACCATCGGACATCAAGAACTCGTTTGCGAAACTCAGCTGCGGGGCAGAAGCTCAAACAAACCTTGGATCCCTGACTTTTTTTAGCTACTGAATTAAGCACTCACTTGACTTCCAGATGGCTCCCCACCGCCTCTCCCGTCCTCATGGAAACATACGAAGTATTGGCACAGCTTTTCTTCGATTTTTGTACTGATTTGGCATTTAGCTTCCCATATAACGCTGCTCCGTCGCCTCGTCGTTTTTTGTCTTGCCCCTCCCTCCCCTCGCTTCAAGGGGTGGCACAGTCTACTATATAGGGAAGCACTGTTCGAATGTCTGGAACACATGGATACCAAAAGCTGGAGGGACGTGTAACTTGATTGGAAGTGTGACAAAGATGCCAAATAGATATGGAGTTACGGCAGCCGCATCATTCACGGTTACCACTGCAATGAAATTGAAATAAGCCTAACGCGTCAATGTCAGCCCAAAGCAACCGATCCAAAAACAGTTATCGTACACATAGAACTGCTCGCAACGTCGAATATCTTCGAAAGCAGTGTAGCAACAGAGTAAAATGAAGGGATACCAAATGTACACATAGACGTGGAGTTATGTTTTGTAATGTAGGGAGCAACGCAGTCAAAAGCTGAATGACATTGGAAAATTATCAGTTCGTTTATAGCTAGTGCAAAAAGTCGATTCAACCGTCTGAAAAAATCTTACGAACCATCGTACCTTACATACCTTCGCAATGCAGGTTAGGAAATATACCAAAATCGGTATTATCAGATTAGTTTAAATCACAGAAAAGGTTTTGTAACAGAGGAATGGACATCCTGCATATCGATATATAGCAATGCGGAACCAACACACGAGTGTGTTTCTATACTAACAGATTTAGAAGCTGGGTTTAAGACTGCTTGGTGACCCCCATGGTCGAGTACCTACGTCTGCGGCACTGTCAACACAACCCCAGTTACGGTGTACCTATTTCTGGACAGCAGGATGACGGGTTAGCGCGTAGTTGATCTGCCTTTATCAGTGCCCTCGCTGCCCTGGTTAGCGTATCACCAGCGCACCTGCGTCGCACCTTGACCTGCTTTAACTCCTCCTGACAGCCATTATTATTTTTTTTTTTTTTTTGCTGGAAGTACAGAAAGCAACACTAATATCCCCGTGTGCTGCGGGTTACTATAGGTATAGGGACCACGCGTAATCGCGTTGCAAGTAGCTGCATAACATATATTTCTGCAGGAAAAAAGCTGCACCTTCTCACCGAGTATCTATTTATGGCACAACGCAGCCACCGTGTATAGGTACTAAAATGCCTACTACCTTTATATAAGAAAAAAATCGAGCTATAATAGTTTTTTGTGTTACTGTGAAAACTGCATGAGCTAACCCTTCATGTACTTGCTGTAAAACGTAAGCACATTTACCAAGATACTTTTTCAACAATACTCATTAATGCTAAGAGAATCGTGTAGCCCCGCATACATTTGCTAAAGAACACCACTAGAAATCTCTTACGCCCTCGGATACTCATATATGCCAAGGAAATATCTATAGCTGCTACGTATGTACGTTCTGCACAACGCTGTTGTCTCGCACGTATATAATACGTTAATGCATGCAGAAGACTACAGAAGTCCCGCATACGTTTGCTCAAGATACCACCATGTCGTACACCTAGACATTGTCCACACAAAAACCATCTGCAACAAATCAGTTTGCATTATTACGGTGCAGTGCTATAAGTACTAGCTACATATCTCGCACGTAAATAACACGCTTATAGGTACAGAGGACTACAGGAGTCCCGCATGCATTAGCCACACAACATGAGCAGGCCGACCCACATCAAAACAAAGCGCCTGCACCTGCCTGCCCAACAGCCGAAAAGCAAGGCGCTCTGGCAAGAGCATGCAAGTCGTTCGTTCCGTGCTTCAGGTCGGGCGATCATTAGGGCCCACTAACGGCACCCTGACATGCCATTGCTAGATTACTGAAGGTCAGTCGGTGTATGATGAGTTACACGTACGGGATCATTGCGTCAATAATGCAGGTCAGCGTAACGCTGGTATCGATGAGTAATAAAGCACAATGGGGAGGGTTATTAAGGTGGTATTGCTGAGTAATAGAAGTCAGTAGCGACGGTAACAGTGCTGGTAACTCCAGTAGTAATTAATGAGCGAGCGCAGTGGTCAGGGAAATACGACAAGTAACACCAGTGCTGACGAGTTACACAACACTGAAGTGAGGACAGTAGGGCAAGAAACGCAAATACGTAAATAGCTGCAGTAAATATTGACTGACCAAGCCATTGTCGACAAGGTATTGGACGCACATGCCGTCATCGATTAGTATTGAGGGCACAGTAACTATAGGGTATTTGCTAAGCCGCACTTGTCATGGGTATTGCTGGTATCGAAAGAGAAGTGTGTGGCTTCCATTCGGGTATTGGGGCAACGCACATAATTATACACAATCTTAAAGCTTCGTGTAGGTGAGGTTACACTGCAACAGCAGTACAAAGTGCTTGTGTTGCAGTAATGTGCTTCTGTTGTAAGTTCGCGAATGCCAATGAAAAGTTCTTTATTTGGAGCATCATGCTCTTCATAACTTCGCTACTATTGTACGAGAGGCTGACGGTCGGCCGAGCAGGAAAATGGAAATCTTGGAGACACTCAAAACTACATAAAGAAACTTGAGATACAGTCCGAGAACGCAGACAATAGTTAAAAAACGCACTGCTAACAAAAATTTCAAGACGGTACACATATAAGATTGCTTGCGGATCATCATCAGTTGAAATTCATGATTGCTTGCGCATTATCGTCAAAATTGAAATCCAGGATTGCTTGCGGATGATCACCGAAGTTGAAATCCAGGATTGCTTGCGGATCATGATCAGTTGAAATCCAGGATTACTTGCGGACCACCATCATAGTTGAAATCCAGCCCATTACTTGGGGACCACCATCAAAGTTCAAATCCAGGATTGCCTGCGGATCATCAAAGTTGAATCATCTGTTCCTCGTGACATTCCTAACATTGCCGGTAAATTTAAGGAAGATCCGCCTATAACTTTTTGCGTTAAGTCGCTAACAGACAATAACAGACAGACTGACAAATGCCGGAGAGGCAGTCGCCTGTAAATCCGAATATTGAATGACATTTGGGGTGGAGCTTTCATTGTACACGAGAGTAGTGATTGATACTATTTAAAAGAAGCACAAAACAGCAAATATATACATATATAGGTTCATAACGCGATTCATCCAAAGTTATTATTATTATTTCATTTTTTTTCGACCAAGGCCGAGAACTTTTGACCCCACATTCTTCGAGTTAATTAGCCTATGTATAAGCCAAATCATACGTCCTGTGGGTCCGCATTTCTACGGCGCTTCAAAATATATTCTTGGCTTTAGGATGTCTTTGGGACGTCTATCGTTCCGTGATGAACTATTATTTTACTTTTCTGTTGTTCTATGCTCCCTCTGACGGTCGTTTGCTGCGTGACTTGTTCTTGCCAATTTTCTCTGAATATATATTTACTTAAATGCCCTCTTCTGGTCTTTTTTCTGTTTTTCTGATTATTCTCTCGCCGTCTCCCGTCACCTCAAGCATCGTGCAAGTATAAGGGATGTTCAAGACTGTAGAACCCCTTCCTCCCATGGTACTGATCGCACCAAGCAGCTAATCTTCGCCTGTACATTGTGTCTTCAGGGTGATCCATAATCGATAACTCGATTCCTGCCCGCACACACTGTCCCAAGGGCGAGTCCACCTTACGTGAATTACTCGATGTAGGTGCAGCTAATTTTTTAGGGATGTCGAGGGGTTGTGGAACTGACGTGCGTCCATCAGAGTACCTCCTGTCTGCGTCAGCGTCACGTGACGCGGTCAAGGCCTGCGGACGCACGCAAAAGTCGCCGTGTGGACGGACAGGCGGGCCTGATGTGCTCTGCAGGGGGGGGGGCTGTTCTCCCAGCTGTTGCCAGCACCATCTAAAGCCATCATTTTCCTCCTAACGAAACGTATGTTGTTTTTAACCATGATTTAGAAATAGTTCTATTGACATATTGAAGAGGTTCAGCTAATGTACCGTACTTAAAGTACTGGCCAAGAGAAAGTATAATATATCGCATCGTAAAATATCAATGTAACAGGAACCGTATGTTTTTTTACCTGATGTACTAAACTAGTTCGGTCGCTCTTAAGCCGGAACTCAGTAGTTTACAGTAATTCAAGTGCCGAACGTAGCCTATTGTTCCAAAGAAAGTTGCTTTCTCGGCGCAGTGCCAATTGATGCATTCCCCTTCCGATGAAACGCGTCTCTTCTTCCTTTTAGGGTAGCAATTGAAATAATTCTGATGACGTTTTCCACCGAAAATGAATTGTTTTATTTGTTGCGTAATTGCTCCTTCCTTTCTCCGCATCACGAAATCACGATCGTCAGCAAAGCTTCTCAACCTTCCAATACAAATAACAAAGCATGATTTTTGGTTACTTTTCCGCTATTGCAATTAGAGTCATTGTGACATGTTTAGAAAGTAAAATGAATAACCTCGACGTCAAGCGCCCTCTGAAAAGAAAATATCGCGTTATCTCCTTCTTGTGAACTTCAGTCATACTATTATACTGATGATGGGTTTTGGTCTGTTCTTCATAATCCTTGCCATCTGCTGCTCCCATACGCGCTGATCTTCATCTAAGGAAACGACCGATGGTTATGGTGTGTTGTAAACAATACTTCTCTTTGCAATCTGAAAGGAAATTCGTATCGCAGACTGTCGTCACCGTATCAAAGTTTTAGGCGATTATCATACCTCATCTGATGTCGCCCTGATTTATTTCGTATCCGCCTTTAAGAAAATAGGCGAAAAATAGGCCAGGTTGCAGACTTTGTAGCTAAGATTTCATAGAGATCGATGACCAGGTTGCGGAGGATGGCGAACGTGGGATCCTTTTCCCTTTATCTGAAAGCGGTTCTTGCTTGAAGCACTTCTTGAAATCGGACAATATGTATGCAGCTTCCGGAGTCCGATTCTATAACTTTTTCAGGTTACGACGTAAAAATTCGGCAGATAATCAACGGAGCACTCAAGAGGTGATGATTTTTCGTAGGGAATAAATAATTATTTCTTCTGTGTAGCTTACTGTATGTATTTCTTTGACGGAGCAGATTACGCTTCATAGCTTAAAAATTCAGCACTTCAGTGAAGCAGATATTTGAGTTACAATGACAGTATCATGGCTACGGTTCGCTCACATTGCATTTAAGATGACTGGAATTGCATTCAAGTTCATTGCAGTATTGTACTCAAGATATTACTTTTTGCCTCTCACTATGAAAGACGCACGTTTAATTGGTAAGAAAATTAAAAAGAGGATAGAGAACGAAAAAGAAGAACAAGACTACTACAGTCTCAAGAACGAATAAGAAAGAGCTGTAGACAAGCGTGAGCGGGAAAATATGGAAAAGGCAAATCACAGAAGAGAGGACCTAAGAATGAGAGCATGGCAATGGATCAATGAAGAAAATGAAGAACAAGTCAGAGAAGAGAAGATTTCGCACCGGCCTATATCAAGCAAAACTTTCGATTATTGCGTGAATTTTTTCACGCACGGGTTCACTAATTACTAATATGCTTCTGGAGGATACACTACAAAGTACAAAGGCCAACAAAATTTGTCGGAAGAGAAAAGTGCTTTCTCTGTCAATTCATTTTTAGCGGCCCAACCGTTCCCCACCTTAGAAGAAGTGCAGAAAGACTTTTACATTAGCAAACAGCACAGCATTACAGAATTAAATTAATTCCCGTCGCGTATCTTTGGTAACGACAGGTATGGCTTCAGTCCATCTAAGTTTTTCTCGTGATGCAAAAACTCTTCAAAGAAAGACAGAAACCTGAAAGAATTTACTGTGTCTACTGTCCCGTCTGTCAAGAACCATTTCAAGCAAGAAATGCATTCAGATACAGAGATAAGGATTTCACTTCTGCCATCTTCTGCAACCTGGTCGTCGATCTCCAAGAAAACGCTACTTAATTGTGAACTCTAAAACCTGGCCAATTTTTCGCCTATCTATGGTATTTCGTTAAGAGGGGGTCACGAAACATACAATTATATACACACATAAATATATAAACACACGACGGTGTTTATAATATTGTTTAATTCCTGCTCATAACGGAAAGTTGATCGCTTCAGTCAGATGTCCTTTTTTTTTTAATTGTGAAACGAACGGTCTGGGAGATATAGCAGCAATATTAGGAGTACAGGCGGACCTCACACCCAATTGGAAATTTATAGGCATTTATCGGCTGCCTATGGGAAAACAGAGAAAGGCGTCTGATAACATCAGATAAATGCCTATAAATTTCTGATTAGGCAACACGAACAAAGCGGATCGACGTGTTATCGCTCGTTCGCGACAACGACGTCATTACTCAAAAACTGGATTTTTGAGTTTTCCATACACACATATTCATCTTCAAACACTGATTTTTTTGCAGACAGTGTCATAACTGTAGCTCAAAAATTGATCGCTAGGGAGCCTTAAATGCCCTAGCTATTTATAATATTGAGAGCGTTTAGAAAGTTTGAAATGTCTCCCCTGAAAAAGTGGGTATTTTGGGTTATGACGACGTTGTCGCAAACTGACGTTATGAGGCAAGTTCGTGCTTTGAGGTATTACAGAAAATTGGCATTCGAGGGATAACTAGTTGAATACTTCGTGCAACAATAAATTCAAGGAAATGTGTAATACAAGACTTTTACATTTTCTAAGGCCCAGTTCATACGTCTATCATCGTATCGCGTTCAATCACGAAAATGAACACGAGCCGTCCGTCAACTTTTTCTGTCTCTGTCCACACTTAGAAATGTCCTTCAGTCAAATGAATGACACCGCACGTTCAAAAAAATTATGATATCGTCTCTTTACATTTTCGCTTATATTTCGCGTCGGTTTGAAGTCACATTCGTATCGCCTAATCTTATAGCCTATATTTGATAGGAGCAGCCTATTTCAAAATATTTCTAGCCTGATAAACCGATAAAAGTGAAACCAGCACGCAGCAATCCGCGTCATGTCAAATCAAAGACGACGTCAGAGTTCTTAGTACAATATTTTCAGCTTAACTAGTTTTCTTGTGGTAAACGGGAATACAGTGATTCTGATAGTTAGGGCCAGTTCACACGTCCATCATCGTAACACGTTCACTCCCGAAAATGAACACGAGCCGTCCGTCAACTTTTGCTGTCGCTGCCCACACGCAGAACCGACTTTCATTCAAATGAATGACGCCACGCGTTCACTTCTGATCTCGTTTTTTTACATTTTAGTATATATTTCGCGCGGGTTCGAACTCACATTTGCATCTCATAATCTTATAGCCTGTTTTTGGTAGGAACAACCTATTTTCAAAATAATATTAGCCTGATAAACCGATAAAAATAAAATGAGCGCGCAGCAATCGCTTCGTTGTGAAATAAAAGATGGCGCCACTGTTCTTAGTACAACATGTTCAGCTTAACTAGTTTTCTTATGTTAAACGGGAATACAGTGATTCTGATCGTTAAAGTGACGGTAAAAAATAATTTTTGTCGACTTTCTCATGATTTAAAAATGCTATTGAGGATTAATTATGCAATTATAGGTTCTGTTTACTGAACATGAATTACGCCAAGTGTTCAAAAATGAGACGTGCTTCACCCTTCCGTTTCCCGCACTAGCTGCTGCCGCTTCCATCAAATTACGCGCCGCGTCCATCAGTTTGACTGAACGCCTTACGATGAGGGACGTGTGAATACAGTATTAAAGTGACGGTAAAAAAAAAACATTTTTACCGACTTGTTCATAATTTGAAAACGCTATAAAGGATTAATTCAGTATTTATAGGTTCTGTTTACGGAACTTGAACACGTTACGATGATGGACGTGTGAACACGGCCTAATAAGTCAACAATCAGTACTATATAATAATTCACGTCGTGTTTTTATTTATTTATTTATTTATTTATTTATTTATATATTTCCTGTCACGCTCTATGGGAATAAGATAGGAGAAAATTCAGATTTCAAAATGTAAAAAAAAGTGGGGTACCTTGCAATCTTTTTCTTCAGTATTAGATAGGGGAAAAATAGAACTAATAAGATAGGAGNAATCTTTTTCTTCAGTATTAGATAGGGGAAAAATGAGGAAGCCCAAAAGACGGCGGGGGTTTTGGTGAAGTGTTAATTTTTTGCCGTCATTTATAATGACGGCACGGGCCACTAGTATAGATAGCTAATAAAAACCGGTATGTATATATCTATTTATTTGATGTTTATTTATCAGTCCATATTCTGTCACGCTTTCAGAAAATAGAAAGGCGTAAATTAGGCCAGGTGGCAGACAATAGCAAATGTATACGGCAGCAGTGTAGTTGAATGCACTTCTTGCATTGACAAGGTATTAGGTATTATAAGAAGACTTAAGCCTCCCTAAATATATACTAAGCTCTTCTAAGAGAGGAAAAGGAAGGGACATATAGTATGTCGACAGAAAAACAAGGAACCCATGCACGAAGGTGTTCCCACACAGGATCAACGCGCATGGGAACAGCAAGTCGGGAAAAAAGAGGAAGAACAGACAACAGTAAGATCAGTAGGAGTATGAAAGTGGAAGGAAGTAAAGTGGGCACGAAAGACAGACGTCACGAAGGCCTAGCTAATGGCTAAGGTAACCTACTAAAACCCCCTGGGGGCGCTACTCCCCATAACATAGGATGGGCGATTGCATTGACAAAGTTCAAATCAAAGCTCTGTTGATAGCTGAAGCTTCCCTTAGCACTCTTATGCATCCTGATTCTGAGTTTCTTGTCACAGATAATTTCCATGTATCCATCATTATTCCAACTTTCTTTCAATCGCCGATGCATGAAACAGCTTCTCACTATGCAAAAAAAAAACTGCACCTTGGTGATACCCTGGCGTATTCGTGATACCGAATCTAAACTAATATTTTGAGTGATGCTTGACGTCCTGGAAAAAGTAGTTAACTTTTCTCTATATCAGAGAAAGACAAGTAAGGTTGCGCTGCTAAGTAGTTGTAAAGTCGTGAACGCTCATCTCTCTGTTTCTTCTAGTAGGCAGTTCTATTAACGAAAGTATGATCAGTGAAGAAGAAAGAGCCATCACATATGCCTCGCAGTCATTTTTCAAAGCGCTGACACTCTAGTTTAATTGATAAACGACAATGGTACCTTGTGTTTGCTTACAGAACCCAACCGACATTGCCCTGAATTAATTGCAAAAATCTATATGAAGCGCGCTAATAGGTATAGAACAACGAGAATAACAATCAATTTGCTTAGAAAATCTGCCTAAGAGTACACTACAGTTACCCTAAAATTGAGATCGTGTATGGAAAGAACTTCGATTTTTGAGGTAGTCGAGTTGTGAGGTCCGCTAGTATATTATTACCTGTATGCATTATAATTCGTCCACCTGTCTGTTCTACACAAGTGCAGGAAAACCACCGGCGAGTTTCACCACCCCCTCCCTCCCGTCGCCTCCCTGACCAAACTAACCTCGCTTTACGATATACTTGAACATGTAACATGGCGCGTTACTTATATACTGTAAGTGGAGCCACCATGC
Organism: Parhyale hawaiensis; assembly: GCA_001587735.2. Taxonomy (NCBI): domain Eukaryota; kingdom Metazoa; phylum Arthropoda; class Malacostraca; order Amphipoda; family Hyalidae; genus Parhyale; species Parhyale hawaiensis. The sequence goes on along the minus strand of LQNS02277717.1, from coordinate 25,226,976 downwards.
ACGCTGCTTTTTCATGGTAACTGAAGACAGGATAATTAAAAATATATTACCTCCCTCCCGTACATATTCTCCAATCTCATAGTAAACAGAAAGGAGTACAGTAAATACATTTCCAATGCTATAACCAATTCTCATGAAAACATAGGAGTTCAACTAACCACAGTAAATATCTAAATATACATTACCAGACCCCATGGAGACCACCACACGGGTGACGCACCTGGAACAGGAGAAAAGCTAACATTAGCAGTGATTATGTTACGTAGGAGGGCTGCCATTCTTACATAAATTGCTCTACCTTTCTTGTAGAAATAGCACTATTTGAAATGTTGTATGTTGTACATAAACAACGCTATTAGAGAACAGTAGAAAAGCTAACATTAGCAGTGATTATGTTACTTAAGAGGGCTGCCATTCTTACATAATTTGCTCTACCTTTCTAGTAGAAATAGCACTATTTGAAATGTTGTATGTTGTACATAAACAACGCTATTAGAGAACAGTAGAAAAGCTAACATTAGCAGTGATTATGTTACTTAGGAGGGCTGCCATTCTTACATAATTTGCTCTACCTTTCTTGTAGAAATAGCACTATTTGAAATGTTGTATGTTGTACATAAACAACGCTATTAGAGAACAGTAGAAAAGCTAACATTAGCAGTGATTATGTCACTTAGGAGGGCTGCCATTCTTACATAATTTGCTCTACCTTTCTTATAGAAATAGCACTAATTGAAATGTTGTAGGTTGGACATAAACAACGCTATTAGAGATAAGGCTAGCCACAAAAAGTATTGAATTATAGAATCACAAGATACTAGAAATTAAGTCAACAGCTGAAGGAGTTCGAGTTACAAAAGTAAAGATTTGGAAGTTGCTACATGTATACCAAGAATGCCCTAAGAGCATAGAAGTGCAAGATATGAGACTCGTAAAAAAAAAAAAAAAAAAACGGATGAGTGACGTATTGTTACCCTTGAGCGTCTACAAACACTAACTGTGCCTTGCTGCAAGAAAGGAAAAGAAGCCGACAAGCATTAGTATGTACATTACAATATAGTTCACAAGCCGACAAGTGAAACCCAGGAAGGCATATGCTAGCGCGCAAACGGTATAAAATTACCGTAGCAGAATACTTGGTCGCCCTATAGAAGCTAAAATCGAAGAACAGCTCAAATGAATCAATCAAACGTTGGCTTAGGGCAAACCCAAATTAAGCATCCAAATTTTCGCGCTACTTTACTTGCGAGCGCAATAACTTGTTCAATATCAGTTAACAGAATAAACCCAATTATCCATTAAACGTACGTGATGCAATTAACCCTTTTTCGTCCACACTAAATATCAATTTTCGCAGAAACAGCATTAATGGAAACTGGTTCCTACAGGAAATACACATGGTTGACTAAAGTGATGAATTCAAACACCGACGCGGCGCATTAGCCTTTTTTATTCTTTCTTTGCCCAAGCGAAGGACTTAATTACTTCACTGCGAAGATGAGGCAACTCAAGAGCACGCAAACAGCGCTCAAGAAGTGCGACCTGCAAATACAATCTCCACGGAGGGAGGCAACACGCGAGCTGTAGGCTAAAAGAACAACCCAAGAACAACGACGAGTTCTAGGTGCACCTATACCATAGTAGCGCTTTGTGTGGAGCTGCTGTTCCAAACGCCATAACCCATGCAGTGGGGAATTCTCTGGAACAGTGTTTCCTAATCCCATAACCTATTCGGAAAATGTGAGTTGTTTCAAACCCCATAACCCAATCGGAATCTGTGGAGCAGGATCACCGTTCGTATTTCTCTTTAATTTGAAGCCGCGAACGCGTTCTCGCCGTAACAGAATTCAACTTCATTAATCCTTCTGCACCTTTGGTGACGTAAGCGGTAGGTACCGAAATAATCTATTGCAAGAACTCACATTCATAAAAGAATACAACAACATTGCTCATATTAACCATAAGGATTCTGTGAACCTCACAACCGCAATAGGGATGATATCGCATTCTATTACGAATCGATATTGCATCTCTAGTACTGCGCCTATTAGTTTATTAGTTATAGTCAGAAATAGGAATCGATATTGCATCCCTAGGACCGCGGCTATTAGGAATCAATATTGCATCCCTAGGACCGCGGCTATTAGGAATCAATATTGC
>LQNS02277717.1:25201369-25224714 GCA_001587735.2 Parhyale hawaiensis | reverse complement strand
TAGGACCGCGGCTATTAGGAATCAATATTGCATCCCTAGGACCGCGGCTATTAGGAATCAATATTGCATCCCTAGGACCGCGGCTATTAGGAATCGATATTGCATCCCTAGGACCGCGGCTATTAGGAATCAATATTGCATCCCTAGGACCGCGGCTATTAGGAATCAATAGTGCATGAAAGACACTAGTGAGTAGTAAGAGTATACATCTCGCAGTTTTATTAGGTAGCTACTTCACTTTGCCCACGTGGGAAAGACACTAGTTAGAACGTTTCACATGCGGTGAGAAAAGGCTCACGGTACATACCTAGTATCTCAACATCTGTCAGTGTAAGAAAAAATACTCAATGTATACTGAAGGAGTTTACTACTACATGTATAATGACCATTCTAACCATCTTCTTTATGATGGATAACACACACATTTTGTCATAAACGAGAATCAGTGCTGGTGCATTTCATTCAGGGTGCCGGCACTCCACAGCCACCTCATAGCGCACGTGCCAGATATATACGAGTCCTTATTGAAAATATATATATATACATACTACGGTGCACAACCTGTAAAGCATCTGGCAACTCGCGTCACCTGCCGAGGACGCCTGCCACGACCAAAGCCCGCCACACAATAACCGCTCGGCGAGGCACCTGACGGCCGTCGGCCGCTTATTGGCGGCATCAAAGAAACCTGGCGGGGACATGAAAGCGCCCAGGAGTAGGGGGTGCGATCCATGCCGCGCTCCAGTGAAGGACATGGAGGAATGAAAGGTAAAAAGGCTAACCTATTTCTGCTCGCTGAGGCACAGCGTGTGTAACGTATTTCGCCAAGGTAAGGTAGCATTTGTAACCAACTACTGGTATTATAAGGTAGCATTTGTATTTTGTAACCTACTATAATGCAAGGTAAGGGGGCATTTGTAACCTACTACTCGCAAAGTAGTATTTGTAACCTACTAGTGCAAGGTAAGGCAGCATTTGTAACCTACTACAGCGAGCTAATATATTTGAAAAAAGACCAAGTCCTTTGTAAACCTGAACACTAACATTGCAATAGGTCCTCCAAATAATAATAATAAAAATTAAGTCAGCAACATCATGCGAATATAACATAACTGAATATTTTATGCCGGAACCACGCCATGCAATCACAAGCTCTACGTACGGGCGGGCGTCCAACTCGCATATCGCTAAACTTGAGTACTTTTCATAGGTATCAGTGCTACCCACTTTCTCGGCGCATTAGGGACGACGGGCGGGCCGAAAGTCCGCTTACACGTAGAGCATGCGATTCCATGGTGTGGCTTCGGCACTGTGCATCCTTCTTTTTCAGCCGCTCTACCTTACGGATTAGAAAGGACGAAGTTCGTTTGGGGTGACCTGAAAATAACTGAGCTTGCACGCAACTGCGGAGACGTGCACGCAAGGTAATTAGATACTCTTGCTCGGAAGTACCTACCTCTTTTCGGTGCTTAGTGCTTACGGATGGGTTACAAATATGAAAACTGTGATTTAATATACTTTTTTAAACTAGTTCTGAAATAGTGCGGCGTTTGAGAACAGCTATTGTCTTGCTTGTGTGTTCAATTCAAGCTGTTTCGTTTGAGTTCTACCTTTCCATCATGAAATCGGAATGTTTAGGCCTTTTTAATGTTCAGTAAGGCATGAAAGTAGAGGAGCTTGGGAGGTTTCCTCTCCCTTTACAAGTGCTGCCAAAATTTTCCCGAACCAAGCATGTGGGCGACAACTTGGTTAAGAATTGAGAACTCCATCAGGGTTTCAAGTTTCACAAATGACTTGCAAGTTTCCCCGTGATATGTCAGCGAAAAGACAAATTTCTGAACTTTTCCTGTACATTTTTCAAAACTGCTCATGACATTTCGGTGCTACGCGAGCGTAGCATTCAACTTTTTTCTCAATTTGAATAATGATGCAGTGATATCAACAAAGTTTCCACAGTTTCGTGGGAGAAGTAACAAGATCTCAGACTTCCTAACTGCCAGTGAATGGCGAGACAAACTGCGAAACGACGAGAATATGATGACCATAACTCATTAATTTTTCGCGATGATATCAAAACGATTAGGGAGGGCTACGTGGGCGCAACGGCAAGCATATGAAGTTAACTTGTCATACTTTGCACCAATGAGATGGAAATACCTACCCGGCTTTGCAAAAGTCCTGACCTGTTTGGTATCTTCAAAGTGTGAAACTCATTTCAAAGACTTGATTAAATTTATTGACAATGACTCCTTCATAAACCATTTCAGATGATATAATAACTGGTAACAGTGCTCATTTTTATACATATATAGTTGGTAATGGAAACAAAAAGGATTAAGATACCGTAGCAGCTCTCCGTCGCGCGGGTCACCAGAAGGCGGACATTGTTAGGTTGCAAAATGTCAGTTTATCAACGGTGAAACGGGTCGAAAACCGCCTTCAGAATAATGAAAGCCTCAAAGATGGACCACATTCAGGCAGACAAGTTGTTCAACGGAAGAATGTTCGAAGAGCCTTTGAAAATGATCCGAAACTCAAAATGACTGAATTTCCGAAGAAGAAGAAGATTTCTGTGTCAGCTGTGTCAAGAGCTGTAAAGAGTGGAGGTGGAAAGAGCTTAAGGCGTCAGAAAAGACCGCTGCTAACTGCTGACATGGTTAAAAGGCGCCAGGAATGATGTTCCCGCCTTCTTAACGGCTTGAAAAATCATGGAAATCGAGTCTTCATTTTCTCAAATGAGAAGACCTTCACCGTGGATCCTGTCTTCAACAAAAGAACGATCGAGTTCTGAGCTTTGGCTAAGACATCTCTGATGTTCGTTATGTCTCCATAACAAAGCATCCGGCCTCTGTGACGATGCTTGGCGTTGTGGCCTCCGATGGATAGAAGATGCCTCCAGTGTGGTTCAAGGGCGGCTACAGGTTGACAGGGGCTGAATACAGGGATATCATGACCACAAAAGTTCTTCCTTGGATCAGAAAAATCGTCAAAGAAGGCGATTACGTGTTTCAGCAAGATGGTGCACCAGCGCACACGTCGAAAACCGTCTAAAACTGGATGAAGCAAAACATGACTTTCTGGCCTAAAGACTTCTGGCCTCCACAGTCGCCTGATCTCAATCCTCTGGACTACAGCGTGTGACCGCATATTGAGAATAAAGCACGCTACGATCGCCACAACAACATTGAGGAGCTGAAAGCCTCTGTGAACCGCACTTAGGCCCAGATGAGGAAGGACTACGTCCTTAATGTGTATAAGGACTTCCGACCACGATTAGGGCGTGTCATTGCTGCCAATGGAGGTCCTATTGAATAGCAATGTTGTTTAGATAATAATAATCTAATACATTACAAATCTTGTTTTATTTTATTATAAACTAAGTTTTTATGAAGTTCGGTTGGCAAATTATTAAAACAGGTCAGGAATTTTGCAAAGCCCGGAATATTAACGACGTGAGGGCAAAAAGTATTAATTTCAAGTATTTTCAACTAATAAGCTTCCCAACTACCACTTACTGAGTCGCATATACATAGTAATTTGTGGGTAACAGGTAAAGACTATGAACTGAAATACCGTACATTCGTTGCGCGTTGTTGCGTGCTTCACATACGAATTATGTATAAAGTCTTTGGTAGTACAGGGGCGAAAGGATAAAAAAAAATTTCACACTTGATACATTTTTAGTCGCTTCAAAATGTTAAGTGCTACCTACGTGGGTGACAGGATAAGAATTTGAACTTTACTCGTTACATTTTTCACCTGCATTAAAGTGTTCCATGTGTTACGTGGGCGAAAGGGTAAACAGGCAGAACTCGCCAAAGGTTAGCCGCAAGGAAAAGGAGCGAGCGTAGCGATACCACACGGACTGCAGTAACTGCGGCGAGAGACACGGTTGGTGAAAGTATCTCTTAATGGGCGAACACAGAAAGGCATCACGCACAGCTGGTAACCCTTACCTGGAGCCATACAGTAACCTCTCGACATGCGTTCCTGGTAACCCTTACCTCCTACAACAGTAACCTCTGGACAGGAATTCCTAGTAAGATTTCCCTGCAACTACAGTAACTCTCTCGATGTAAGATTCGTTTATAACAGCGCGAGACAAACTTGATCTAAAGTTTTAGTTTCGTTCACGATAAACAAAAGTAGGAGACCCCCTACACCTTCTACAGAAAATGTTGCAATTTCCGAAAAGTTTCCGTCGACGCGAAATAAATAGTCGAATGCAAAACGTTGAATCAGTCGACAGGTTGTTCCGAGGTACACATTACGGGGTTGATTGCAGTGTAGATTTCATTATAATTATAACCATACCATTAGGAGTAGAGTCTCCCTTGTTTCTGCAACGACATTCCGAAAGAAACAGAGTAAACTGTACATTATTTAGTGAGAAACGTGACGCGGAACCCATTCACGGGGGCGTTCCCACACTAGAAGAACGTGCAGAGAAACAGAGTCGGAGAAACTGAGGAATAGAACAAAGAATAAACAATAAAACTACTAAATTGGAAAGAGACAAAGTGGGCACGGAAGGTAAATGTCTCGAAGTCCTCCTTTAAGGCCAAGATAACCCGTCGGGTCTTCTAGGGTTCACCAAACTTGTATGGCATACAGAAGACAAGGGAGAGGAGGAAATAGGTAAGACAAGTACGAACGTGTTGAGCAAAGGGACGACCTGTTCTGGCAGGTGAGTGTCGGTCCAGGTGGGTTAGGCCAGACAAGGTACGTGTAGGTGTGTCGCTGGGCAGAGCACAACATGCCCTATTTTGCTTAGTGCTCTAGTTGCACAAAATTTAGGGACACAAACAATAAGTGCGGCCTCCGAAGCACGTAACTACAGTAGAAAATATGCAAAAATTTCGGTCAGAACTTTTGCCTCATTTCGTAGCCGAGAACAATAAATAGTTTAACACCGACTGTGCACCGGTAATTTGGTCTAGTCAGCTTTATTGTAAATTTCAGCCATCCTATCCACGTAATGGAGACCAACAGAGAGGAAGGAACAAGGAATATGAAACACACCAAGAAACCCTTCACAGGAAATGACTAGGCTTCACAAAAGTAAACCAAAAAGAATAATAGTTCCAACAGAAAAAAAAAGCCACAAGAGCAAGAAAGTGCCAAGCCATCATCTGAGGACAGGACAGTAGAAGGTGTCTAGCTAAAGCTAAGGTAACTTATGTGTGTGTGGTAGGAGGGGGTCCCATGGGGGTAGAAATCATTGGTTACTTCCACCACAAAAATATGATAAGAGCAAGCTGAACCTTTAGGCTACTGATAAGCGCATTTACTGCACGAATAGACGTTTTAACAAAGACGATTCTAATCTCTTATCAGAAACGCACCTTGAAAACGGGTGATAAGGCCGGTGATAGCGGGCGTAGATAGAGGTTAACTGACTGATACGGTCATATGAAATATTAAAATATTAAGCTGCAGTAACACAGTAGCACGAGCAGCGAGCCTACACAATCCATCAATCTTGTGTACTTGAACATTCCTTCCTCACTTTCAATTTCAGTCAACAGAATGTTCAGTCAAGAGAATGTTCAGTCAAGAGAATGTTCAGTCAAGAGAATGTTCAGTCAAGAGAATGTTCAGTCAAGAGAATGTTCAGTCAAGAGAATGTTCAGTCAAGAGAATGTTCAGCGGCGAGCGGACGCAGCGTTTCAAGCACGTTTGCCCGATTAGATCTTCGCTCGTTTCGAATACCAACATAACTATAGCAAGTCTTTCGTTCATGAATTAAACGTCAGTTTTCGTGATAATAGCACAATATTTTTCAACTTCAATGTCCCTAATGCGTGTAATGTGCACGAAAAGTTAACTTAATGCACGTACAGCGGTGACCTCGATACCCGAACAACCAATTACGCCAACTTTTCGTTACCTGTACCGATAACATCAGATAACATTAATAAAAACAAGGACTCGACGGTCCAGCAGCCGAGGCATAGGACGACTTCGATACGCACACACTGCGATCGAAGTAATTTTATCCGTAACACTTTTGAAAAATTTGAATTTGAAAATCCAACCCGATCCTCACTTAACTTTGCACCGAGTTTCAGGCGGCAATCGGAAACTAACTGCGCTTGAGGCCGCTGGAAATTCATTTGAGTCCATAGCATATCCCTAACAGTTTTTGGCATCCCGAGAAGTTGAATTACAGTTTTAGCCTCTGAGGCAGCCTAGAATTCTGTTAGGAACGGACCATCTTATTGCCCCTAAGGAATAGTAGGGATAACTATAGTATGTATATGAGTTTGTACCAGACTATGCTGACCGCTATATTTTTAGCTCTTTGCGAAGGCCGTTTTACACACAGCTATCCCACTAAAAAATAAATTATTTCAACTAAACAGGTAAAGGTTAGCTTGCAATTAATAACTGATGCAAACCTCCATTTATTGTAGGAATAAGAGTACTAACTAATACTGTCCAGGAATATGGACAACATGCGTTATAATGGGCTTAACATATCCGAATCAATGTAGTTTGAAAACTATGTTCAAAAAATGTAAAAATCGAATCAATATTTGATTTGGTGTGTATGGAGTCACGATGTAGAGTGGCTCGACTTGTTTTCTACTAACCATAAACGTCGTCTCAAGCAATAATTTTTAGGAACGGCACAGTTTAGAACAGAGATGAAGCGTCGGAGTCGGTAGAAATCGGACATTATTAGGGAGAGAGAAGTCTGAGTCGGCAACTAGTTGGATACATAAGTAGGAATCGGTGACCACAGCACTATTAAGTTGAGAAAGAGAGTCGGAGCTAGTCGAGCTTTGACCATCATAACCCAGGTTTAAAACAAGAACATCGAACACGGGAGCAATTAAATAAATAAGGATGTTGTTCGACCGCACACTGTTCAAATAGCATATTTTATTAGTGGGTAAAAAGGAGAATGTGAAAGTGAAGAATACCATTGGAAAGGAGCAAGTGACCGAGAAGTAAGAACGTACAATAAAGGAGACGTAGAGCACGCAAGTGAGACAAGGGCAACACGCGAGTGACCAGTTCAAACAATAGGGTGATAGGAGTCATTCTGTACTTACATGCCTGCAGAACGAAAAAAAATCTGGTCAAAAGTAAGCCCTTTGCTACTAAACAAATATCTTTGATGTAGAAAAGTAAAATAACCCGATGAAGATGTATATCCATTTTTTCGTCTAATATAGATACCTACCCACCTTGATTCCGTTATGTAGGTAATGATCCTCGTTATTAGCTCTTTTGAAAATTCTAGATTCCCAAAATGAGCCAACACACAGAAAAGTAGCTGATTGTAATTACTGGACAGTGAGCAGCATTTTTTCAAATAGTGGGGTGGCTATTTTGAGCACTGGTTGTAAACCAAACTGCACTTCAGCAAACCTATAAACATATCTGCATTCATATGAATTTTGTTTGACTCTTATACGTCAATTAGATTTTTAGTAGAAATAAGCGTTTACATTCGATCATTTTCTTCGTGCCGCCATATTTTTAGTTGTCAATAATGATATACCCAATACAATAGGCAAATGGTGTAGGTAACAATAGAATGTATATACAGTGTTGAAAGTGATCTCTTCGATAGCATCAATCTAAGCTGTACTAATTATTACTACCAAAATCCACATTAGGATCAAGCCAAGGAATATGGGAAATGTCTATGATTAGAAAAGTGTGCCGGGGCGGCACTACACCATCGCCCGCTCGACTTACGAGTGGATGATCGGCTCGCACGTAGTTCGTCCTACCAACTTTAACAGTTTAACGCGACGCAAGCTGACCGTCCGAATACAAGTGGAGCCTGCGATTGTACAGTGTAACCTGGGCATGGCACCATGTAGCTGACACGTACAGGGTGCATGAGGCGGGCAGTTAAGGGAGGCCATCAGCATATTAGGTCTTGACATTAAGGTGTTTGCTGGCGGCGTGAAGTCCAAACAGAAGCAAGCTAGGCGTGGACACAGGCCTGCAGCAGCGAGTGCATGGCTGGCGGCCATAAAAGATTTCAGTCAAATGCAACGGGAAAATCAATAGCCCGTTCCGGATCAATGGAAGGGTGGCGGCGGACGGACACGGCAGGAGCATCAGCAGCGGTGGGAAGGAAGGATAGCAGGCAACGTGATCGACCAGCTGCCACCAAACTGCATGGAAAGGCTGCCAGGAATCAAATTGGAATTGACGGCAGTAAACCGAGTTGGAAAGCATGGCACGAAACACGAGGGTCAACACGAGCGGAAAGCATGAAAACTGTGCGCAAGATGATGAAAATTATGGCACTAAAGATGACGAACAGCGCCTTCAGTGCCTACTTGAAAAGATGATGTTTCATCGCGTAAGAAGCATGGCGAAGAATTCGAGCAACGGTTGAACTTCAAGGGAAAAATTATTTGAATAGAGAACACGGTGTTGCAAAGGTCGGTACAATAAAAAAGAGCAACAGTTAAAAGGATGAAAACCCGTACTGAAAAGGATGGCGGAAAACAAGACCAGCAGCAGTACTGGAAAGGACGAAACCCCGTACTGGAAAGGTGGCCGGAAGCACAAGCGCCAGCAATAGAACTACCAGGGCGGATTGAATGACGAAGAACACATTCTGTGGCTGTAGGTACTGGAAAGCCTGGCAGAGAGCACGCGCTACATTGATCGCACTGGGCAGCATGGCAGCAAACGCAACACGATCACACCTAAAACAAATGAGGCAACACATGGGCATGTCAAATACGAGTACCTGCCAAGCAGCCACGTGACTCATCCAACTAGCGCACTCCCGGCACCTCCCACAGCAAGCACAAGTTAATTTTGCAGTGTGCGTGTGAGGTCAACACCCTGACAGCGTCCCAAGGTAGTGTGCGTCCTGTGGACTGTGCGGCTAGTAGTAGCCGTTCGAATAACGGTACCTGAATATTAGGGATAGATTGTCTAATTTCATTGTGCTGGGCTGGTAACCGTCGTTCCAGGAACTATAATTGAATATCGTGCATAGACTGTCTAGTTTTCAGGGCCATTGTTCGTCTTTGATGGCACTAAATTGTCAGCGAATTTTCGCAAGTCAAACTGAAGCTATCGAGTAACGCATGGAAAGCTCCAGGGCACGCCGCTCTTATACCGGGTGTTGCAAAAAAACTCTGCCAAACTTTCACAGGTGATGGGACACTCAAAACAAACACTTTTTCATGAATATAAAAAATTCCAAAAACTTATTCGTTTCCGAGATATTGACATGGGTAATTTGTAACAAAACCTTACCTAAAACTGCAACTAAATAAAGGCCTACCTACATACAACTCCAGTTGCAAATAAACAGTAGAGTGGAAACTGAAATAATATTGTGTAATGAAATGTAATACATTAATTTTACAACAAATCACATTAACTGTTCAAAATGTCCACCATTTACTTCAGTGCAGGCGTGACACCTCCTCTGAAAGGACTGTTAAACACGAGATAACATTTGTCGTTCTTCAACGATGTTGCCTGCTGCGACCGCGATCCTGGCAACAAGATCAAATTCTGACTGCAGAGGAGTGCCGTACACCAAAGTTTTCATGTGGCCACAGAAAAAGAAATCCAGTGGATTGAGGTCGGGAGATCTAACAGGCCATGTTAGTGGACCATTTCGCCGGTCCGGTAAAGCATTTGTAAACACAGTGTTGCCAAAACGTAGGCAACTGCTGTATTGCCAGATTCAAAGGTATAACTAGGATTAACGTAAAAACTTAGTTACTATTTGTAAGATTACCCTAGACGTTACACATGTCAATATCTCGGAAACGAAGAAGTTTTGGAATTTTTGGTATTCGGGAAAAAGTGTTTGTTTTGAGAGTCCCTATCACCTGTGAAAGTTTGGCTCAGTTTTTTTTGCAACAATCAGTATATATATGTATAGCACAGGCTAAGGACCTATACCCTTCCTAGCCTCGCTCATTGCCTAGGCCTATATATTCATATAAAAACTACTGTTCTCCAGAAACACACTGTATTTATATGCATCGCACCCAGGCGACAAGGAAGAGCTAGTATTAAGTTTGTAATTTTTCCGCAATATTGCGTTCTGGAAACATGAATCATTTTTCTACCACCTGATTAAGTATAGCACTACTTTGCTGCTGTGCGCCAGTCTCTCGTAGCGCGCACGTGCACAGCCCTGCATGTGGGCCATTAATCGTGAAACGAAACCGCGACTTTCGTTTTCACTCTGACTTTCTCGTGAAGATGACACGGATGGTGGGGAGCTTTCGTGCCTGCCTGGCGCTGCAGGTTTTCTCGCGCATGCGCGCTACCACGCCAGGTCGCGCACGCTGGCGTCCAGAGGCTGTTGAGCTAGTGGTACTTCTCATCTCCAGACTTCTCTTCAATCCAGTGGTTCTTAACCTGGGGACCTGGTAGGTACTCCCTGTGAGTACCAACACCGTCCCAAGAGTACCAACGCCGTCCGAAGATGTACCAACGCCGTCCGAAGATGTACCAACGCCGTCCGAAGAGGTACCAACGCCGTCCGAAGAGGTACCACCACCGTCCCAAGGAGTACCAACATCATCCCAAGGAGTACCAACATCATCCCAAGGAGTACCAACACCGTCCCAAGGGGTGCCATGGATAGACAGAATTATAACTGTAGTGCGAGTGACTCAAAAATAAGATAGATTTCAAGGCTGAGGAAAGAACTCGTAGTTGAAATGTGCGAAACATCAGAAACAATGTCGTGCTAGTAACGGCCCTGTAAACCACGCGCCCGGATACTACGTTTGTCCGGTGACCCATTAGATTTTTCAATTCAACATCTTGCCTCCTCACCCTATGAATATCTAGCAATTTCCTTTTATCTATTTTATCCGAAGGGATAGAAGAAACGGATACTTAGTACAGAAGATGAGGACGAGACAACTGTGTTTGCTTTCACGGAATCGTACCAACAGTGGAAAAGGAGGTTATGAACCGTAGTTTTAACCCAATGGCCGCTTACTACCTCCACCAAGGAAGTTATGATCTCCTCCGGGTCTGTTTGTTGTCCTGTCTGTCTGTCCGTCTACCAGAGACATCACTCAAAAAGTTACGGACGGCTCTTCGTGAAACTAACACGATCTATTGGGAATGTCACAAAGAGCAGATGATTAAGTTACGGCAATGTTCCGGGAGAAATTTTAGATTCTAAACTATTTTAAAATTTTCGTTGGCACATGATTGGCAGAGATCAGCGCATTCCGAGTGCAGTTCTCGTTTTTCAATCGCATAATTTTATCACTATTATTAAAACTGAACGATCGAGTATCATTGACAGGTAATTAAAAACCAACTGGAGCATAAAGTAATCTAAAGACTCCCGCAACGCTAACTCAAAATTCATTCACGGTTAACATATACGCTGGCAGATCGAAGAGGCCGATCTCGGATCTCAACACGATTTTTTTTTTCGTAAGAAGAACACAATAAAAAAAATAGCCCGTAGCCTATACCTATGCGTTACTGGGTAGAAGGCCAACATCCCAGTTAGGGGACCTAATTTGAGGTTTAAATTAGATTTTTTTTTTTAGGTTCCAATGACATATTTTCTATGCAATCAAAAGAACATTTTAGGAGTGCAAGTAGGCCTGTGCGATCAAAACAAACGCAATTTCCAGGACCCATGCAGCATGCGAACATTATTTTTTTTGCCGAACAAATATGGCTTATTCGTTACCTTTAATGGTCTTGTCGTATCTTTTTAAAGCATAGTATAATCTGCCTTTTAGAAAGAACATTACTTGGCTCAGCAGCATACAATTCCAGCATTGAAGGGTATAGAGTCAGTCTCAAACAACTCTCGATTGCTCTAACCTTTTCCGACCCCCATCACCCTCTTCTCAAACGTTGTGCCTGCAAGAAGTGTTTCAGTTTCAGCACTAAGTTTCTTAATTTGTTGTATTATATTACTTTTACTGCTGACTTTACGTTTCACGGACAAGTGTATTTCTTTTTATATGAAAATGCAGCTTTTCTAATAGCTACAATTCGCAGAGCTAGTCAGAAAAAGGTACATTAGAAAAAAATGTACACTAGTCTTCATGGAATATACACAAGTAACATTAGAATCAATCGCGACAATTTGCGTAAAGAAATTCTTTAATTGCGTAATTATAGGGTGCAACGAGGCAGTTCTTGCACCAAGCTGCTACCGTTACTGTACCTATATTTGTGCATACATGATTAAATATCCATCCATCCTCAAGAGATAACCAACCCTCTCCTGCTGAGTTAAAATTCATAAAATGCGCCTTATCTTATCAGCCACTTGAACAAAACCACAAGATCATCTCATCAGTACGGAAATATCGTAGACTTGCGTAGGTTCTTGACATCACACAGCGAATCCCAACGAGCGGTCCATTTTGCGTGTCAACCCTGTTACAGCCACGTGAATAACTATCCTTAATGTTATCATACTGATCAATATATACTCATAATTACATACTATCAAAAATACCATTCTTATATAATAAAACCCTTCGTGCATTTATTTATTTTGTGTCCGCTTTGAAGGAAAAAAGCGAAAAATAAGCCAGGTTGCAGATCTTGTAAATCGATGACTAGGTTGCAGAAGATATGGCGAAAGCTGCCCTCAGCCCTATCCCTCTATCTGAAGACACTTCTTGAGATCGGAACACTATGTAGGCCTATGCAGCTTCTGGAGTCTGATTTTATAACTTTTTTCTCTTAGGTGACCTGATCACGACGTATAAATTCGGCAGATGGTCAACGAAGCGCTCTGGAGGTGGTGATTTTTCACGGGCAGTAGACATCATTTCTTTTGGCTTACTGTTTTTCTTATTTGATGAAGCAGCTTTCTCTTCAAAGGCCAAAATTTCCGGAATTTAAAATGAAGTAGATATTTGAGTTGGAAAGACGGTATCAACGGTATCATTGCTACGGAACGGAGCGCCAACATTGTATATAAGCTAACCTGACTGGCGTTGCATTCAAGTTTATTGGCGTGTTTTACTCTAGATTTTACTTCTGCCTTGCGATATAGAAGACCTAAGGTTGAGAGCACGACAGAGGATCAATGAAGAAAATGAAGAAGTCAGAGAAGATTCCGCCTATAGAAAGAAGGCAAACATATCGATTATTGTGGGAATATTTTCACGCACGGGTCCATTGAATGCAATTCTTGCTCTGCCAGCTTCTCTGGCCGTTCCCGTGGAGTCTGACATTACATCTTCTCTATATCGAAATTATATTTTCTTTTGGTTTACGACGAACACATTTTTTAGAAAACAAGCGAAGAATAGAGGAACCGACTTTTTTCCGGTGTATTAGACGTAGTAAGTATTTATTCCAACTTCTTGGGTGCGAAAATTTTGCTCTGTTGAAACTAGGTATCTCACTGTGTATTCTTGATACGCAGCAGAAATGAAATTCAGTGACGTTTCAGCGCCTACTAATACAGTTAATTTTTGCGTGCCATCTAAGGGAGGGAAGGAGTGTGCTGCAGATTAGTTGAAGTGTACTGCTCAGAAGAAAGCACGCATAGCTAACGGTAATTTGAGTTGGCCGTCGTAGCGTTTTCCTCCATATTTTAGTAAGGAAAGCACAATCAATGCAGAAGTGTCATCACAAATTTCTTGTTATGAATAAGAAGTAAGTTAGGTAAGGAAGATAAGATTCCGCACTGGCCTATATTAAGCAAATTTACTGAATATTGCGTGAGTTTTTTTCACGCGGGGGCCACTAGTTACTCATATAATTATCAAAGCATCCAGCTGTTGTTTCTCTGATGACCGATACCCTCTCCAGCAGACCGAATAGTACATTCTCTACACATGTGTACAGACACGCCTGAATATGAGTTTCACGCTATAAACATTTTCGCGTAGGTATTTTTCAAACCGGGACAACACCATGCAATCGCACGCTCAACATGATTATCAGACGTGCTGTTAGCACGTCGTTCGTGATACCGTATCTATGAAACCGACTTTTACTCTATGTCCCAACGACTTGGGAGCCGCACAGCAAGATAGCGTAACTCATAAGACTGCAAAGGTCAAATTAACTTATAAAAACTTTGTTCCATGCGAAGAAAATATAGAGAAAAAGGCGAAAGCTTTGAGAAATCTATAAGTAGCTTCTGTAAACTCACGTATAAAATTTGAGAAATTAGGTACCACTTATTACGATCAAGAGCGGAAAACTTGCGGTTTAGACATTAAAAAGTAACGAACTGAGGAATGTAGTCCGAAAATAAATAGGCTCCACACCACAAAGGCGAATGAAAATATAGTGTTTCTCTTTAGGGTAAAAGTTAAATAATATTTTTAGGAAGATGTGGAGCTTTCACACGAAAATGTAGAATATGTGCTTGTTTTTTATTAGCTGAAAACTAGACTGAGGGAAAACTGCTCATTGAAAATGGTGTTGTCATTTTCAATGTCGCCCACCCACTGAAATTTCTGCACATAAGGAGGGAAAAACTAAACGAAAAACAGTATGGCAACAGAGCGGTTAGCCGGTCAGCCATTTAGCGGCTGAAACAAAGGACAGTTTGCACATTTTTTCCGAGCCCATGTACGCAACAAGTCGGTTCAGCTTCCCTGACTACGACCTCCCCATGACTAGTGACTCGGAGCAGGTAATGAGGCCCACCCCCGCGTGAGGTGATAATAGTGCTGCACTGATAACCCACTCTTGTGTGCCATGCGGGCCTCTGGTGCGCCACTGAATTTTCTTTGCAGTTCTGGTCCTTCGCCGAGGCCACGAATCGCAGTCGGCGGTTACGACTGATCACATTAGGCAGTTACGACGGATCACATTAGGCAGTTACGACGGATCACATTAGGCAGTTACGACGGATCACATTAGGCAGTTACGACGGATCACATTAGGCAGTTACGACGGATCACATTAGGTAGTTACGACGGATCACATTAGGTAGTTACGACGGATCACATTAGGCAGTTACGACGGATCACATTAGGCAGTTACGACGGATCACATTAGGCAGTTACGACGAATCCCAGCCGCCGTTTGCGACGATTCCAAGCCGCCAGTTAATGACAAATCACATTCGGCAGCTATACGTACATCAACATATACAGGTGCACTTCATATAAGGTTGGGGATGGACACCGAAATAAGTGTAGCTTAGGTACCTAATATCAGAAGGCGCCTTCTACGAAAATGTTAGTCACCCTTCGTTTTGTATTTTATTGCTGAAGACGTTAGGTTGAAAGAAAACTAGCAATGGTGCAGTGCATCACGAATTACAGAAAATTCAAAATACGTAGTAGTAATAGAAATTTTACTAGTACTCCAGTGGCACACTGCCTATATCGTGCCGAACTATTCCTGTGTTTAACCACAGGCTCGTGCGCCGACTACGGCGCGTTTTAAATTGTCAATGATTTTTGGGTCGGCTTTTCTGCCGGTAGGTCTCAGAGTGGTCAGTGCGCTACTGACACAGGAAAATGCGCAAGTTGAGCATCTCCAACCCCTGGGCACGGCTGAACGCTTTCGCTCAGCTACGCCGCACAGGGGAAGGAAACGAAATACAAGATGGTAGAAGTCTAGCGGGAATAGGTCAGCCAATGGCTGGTCTAGCGGGAATAGGTCAGCCACATCGATCGGCAGCCCACCTCCCGAAACAGAAGAAGTATTGAGAGCCTACCTAACTTTACAAAACTAACCTCGTCAGCAGGAACTGCGGCAAGTTGCTACATCCCCTGTGGAGCAGGCACAGGGAACCTTGGGGTTGTGAGGCCCAAATATATTATGGCAGGGAAATCAAAATACGTACTGGAAGTCTAGCATATCAAACAAAATAAAAATTAATAGGTGACTACTATGCCATACCTGAGATGAGTTTCAAGTAACCTTAGCTGCATATTGGTAACAAAACTAAACGAGTAACCTCTTGTATAAGAGCACCTCGTACAAGCTTCACCTGCATTATTATAAGAATTTAGAAATTGGAGATAGCACATCACACTCCACTGGCTATAGGGCAAGTGATTGCTCAAAAGCAAGAACTACCTATCGTATACAATTATCTTGCTTAGCACAACATTCCCATTGTCAGCGCGCACATATACGCCATTTATCACACCACTTTCAGCAACGGCCCATCTCAGTCATCACTAACTACCCTCTCTACATGCACAATGAACTGCAAGTAAGCAGCTAACAAATTAGAGAGGGAGCAGAGCTGTCCCTCACTCCAGGCAATAACACTTCCTCCATCAATTTGCAGAGCTACGAGAAGACGACCAAAGAAGAGAGAGAACTCGGACGTTTGCAAAGGCCAAGTGTGGGAAGACCTTGGAACCTATGAGTGGAGATCTTGCCAGGTACCATTAGTGTAGGGCCTTGAAGTGGGGTTGCTCTTAAGGTGGGTGGGTATTGGCCTTACTGTACTATTTTAGGGCTGGTGCACATACGATGCGGCAAACAGTGCTGTGAATAAGCTGAGCGAAATATTTAGGAGCAGAAGGTATTTTTCGGTAGATGAGAAAGCAATAGACGGGTGGTGTAGACAACTGTCTCCGCTGTCTCTGAATTCTGATGAGTTTTCTTAAGCCCGCTGCAGACGACAGTTTTTTCTATATTTTCACATGACTGCGTTGCTATGTCAGTTTTAAACAACAGCAAGCGCTGTTTTCCGAGTTGTTACTCATTCAAAACTTTGAAGAGACACCAGAAAATTCGCTAGTGACACTTTGTAAGCAAGCTGATCTGAAGGCTTACATGCAATCACATCATTTGGTAGACACACAGTTGTGTCTGTGAGGACACAATAGAACATTTAAATGTTGTGAAGTAAAAACATTGGACAAAACACTATCGTGCGCAGCGGGCTTTTCAAAAAATAAGACGTGACAGCGGCTTCATGCGAACTTTTAATTTTAACTCTGCTACCTCCTAGATTAATACAAGTGCTTGCTTATCTTACACGCACACGCTTATCTTACACGCTTTGACTAAAGCTCAGTTAATCCTAATTTGAAATTTAGACACGTTTATCAAAAGAAAAATAGAGGATCAGCAGTACTTACAGCATTTTCTCATTTGGACACACTGTACACTAACACGAAACACTAATAGAAAGACGATACGTAAACGTAACACCTGTTCCACTATAACGAAGCCCTGATAATATGATAATACAAAAACAACAAGCAAATATAAAAGCTACTCTACGAAAACATCCTCCCTAACAAGATATGAACGAATCTTATAGCCCCCCCCCCAAAAAAAAAAAAAACTGTACCTAATTGTATTTAAAATAAGTGAAAGCAAAGAGACAAATGCTGACGACCTCGCAGGCCAACCCGGAAAATTATCTGACAACCAAGAGGCCGGAAGCGAAGTCCCTAAAGGCTATGAGAACGCAGCCTGAGACGTGCCTCAACCGCAAACAGGAGCGCAGTTCACAACAGTTATGGGAGTAATTCGTATGCACGAGGATAACTGTGCGTCATATGCTCACGCAAATCAGTAGAGAGGATCCCGGAAGACACCGACAACATTAATTTAGTATCCATAACAGCAACGGCGCATTGCGAACAAGTCTTCGAATCAATCTGTGTGCAGCAGGAATCTCGTTACATCGGAGATGTACCTACTCAATCAGAAGGGCTGAGTTCAAATTGATTATATATTTATTATAAAGGGACGAAAGAAAAGGGCCTGCAACGTAATTCAGTCATGGTCCAGTTAGGCTTTAAGATTTTTGTAACTACAGTTTGTTATTGTCTCCAAGGGGTCTTCGTCCTATTGTATACCTCCTGGATAAAAATTCTTCGTAGAGAGGTAGAAGATCCTGGTTAAATGGGATTACTTCCTCGTCAAAGTAAAGCTCTTTTGATAACGTTCGCGCATGGGAAGTGCCAAAATGTGGGCGTTTTCATCTAACAGGTCCCGTCAGCGCTGCACTGTAGAGCAAAACAGCTGATAATACGCAAGTAAATCTTCGGCATCGTATATAGCAGACAATAGCTAACAGATGAAATCGGCAGCCCTGTAGCTGTACCTCAACATTAGAGGTTATAATGTGTCGCCGCCTACAACAGGAGCTTCCTCTCTCCAAATGAGCGTATATACGTCGAAACTGTAATTGCAGTAATTAATAAACATCAATCAGGTGAGTTATTAGGACTTTGGATTAGGGCTGAGGAACGAAGGAAGATGACACGAAAGGTCCGGAAACCGAACAGCTGCGGTGGACTGCACACCACCGCTGGTACGAGCCTTCGGGCGGAGGCACTTCCCTGGAACGAGACATTCAACAGGAAATTCCGCGAAGACATTTAACCTCAGCTCCGATACGGATTCAACAAGACATTTCATCGCGGTTAACAACGTGAAGTATGTTATGACTGTGATTGCAGTAACGCTTTTTATATTTCGTGTACCGTATAGCTTGTAACAGTTTTGGCACTCCGTAAAAATATTACTCCTAGTCAACAAAAAAAATTTCCTCCGATAAAAGTTAGAACTTTCGGCTTCGGTTCTGCGACGAGTTTGTTACAGCATTGAAGAAATTCAAAACAGAACATATTCCAAAATGTTGGAAAGTGTTCGGCAATCATGCAGCACATATAATGCTTCGTTTACAGTATGTGCATCTCCATGAAGAAGCAAGGGAACCACAAGGTATGATTGTGCTTACATGACATAGGGAGTTCAATGTACACAGAGCTGCCCTGCTTGTATACACCCGATGGGGGCTTACTCACAGTGACCTCGCTGTTTCCCTGCAGGAAACCGATAGTTCAATACTTCCATCAGAGTTTCCCTATATAATGCAGAACAGAACATCCTTGTTATCTGCTGGATTATGCTTTGAAGTAGGTACTGATGTTTATATCTTCCTGTAACGGATCTATAATACGCAGCAAAGAACATCCCAGTTGTCTAAACGATCATGCTTTCAAATATCGTCCCTTAGTTTTACCAACCTTGGCTCATCTATTACGCAAAAAAGAAGAATCCTTTTCTTTGTAAGGTTATTCTTTAAAATACCGACATCTTTACTTAAGGCCAAACCTATTTGTATAAAACAGGCAACTGCACCTAACCTCTTATCTATGCGAGTATCAGCGTTGCGGAATCGGGTGAATTAAGTCCGACTCAGACTTCTGAGTTCAGTCAGATTTCGACTCCTACTCCTTGGACCCAATTAAGTTTTACCTGCTTTCCTCAACAACTGTTAACGTTACGCTTTATAACAATTGATGACTAGGGCTTACTCAGAGCCTAGATATAACCCATAAGATACTGAACAATATCTTCTAGGTTAAACTAATGTGGCTGCAATAGCTAGTAGGCCTAACTATAAGGTTTAAACCCTTCACAGTATAGTTTTCAATAGCTAGTAGGCCTAACTATAAGGTTTAAACCCTTCACAGTATAGTTTATCGTAGTAGGTACAGTTGAAGCGTTCTCGTGTTTTAACGATACTGCTACGAAAGGGCTCCACGCAGCAAGAGTTTATCATACATGATACATACCTATACAGAGGCATTCTCACGGGATAGGTAAGACTAGTTCTCTAACGATGTATTTTTTTTAATATTGTTTCAAGTTGGAAGGAATAATCTCTAAACACTAGCTACCTGATGGACAGAAATACACAGGTCAATTCGTTAGCGGAAAAAAATAATCTAAGGTTACTTTTCCCTTGGGAACAACACTACTATCTAGGCACGCATTTAAAGAATTGTTTATTACTACAATTATGTTTATTTTGCGCTCAGAAACGCACACGGGCGGGCTGCGGCAACAAACGTGCACGTACACGAACCCAAGACACGAGTCCGTGCCAAATTGGCGCGAACGCCACAGGCGACAGAGATAAGATGCCGGAAACGGCGCCTGACTATACACCTTGCAATTGATGTTCCAACCTAAGAGAGTTTCGTTTTTAACTAACTGAAATAAAAATAGCAAAAGTTGGCCGTTATTATAAGGCCTGGCTTAATGAAATGTCATGCACTCTAACACACAGAGTACACGTAGATGCAATGCAGTGCAACCGAGTTATTTATGCAGATGTAGAAGTACAGTAGGTACAATGCAGAATGACTACTGAAAGTACCGAAGTGAAGCACAAGTACCTACAGAAATAAAAAAGTGCAGTAAAAGCACAAGAAATGCGCAGTATAATAATAGGTAAAAATTATCATAGAGCAGCACAAATGCAAGCAGTGGTCCGCAATACCAGTACGGTACAAATAATTCAGTGTAGTAAAAGAATAAATTATACAGGTCAACACACGTCCAAAATAATCCAGTGCAGTACGACTCATGTAGCAGTACCAATGGAGAGTTAGCTGCGTGTGTGGCATACACTCAGGAAGGATACCTACTGCGCTTCGTACATAAGCTAAAACCGGAATTTTCTAACACAAAAATTCCTCCAAGGAAGGGATTTCAAAGTTTCAGAAAAAGTGGTGGAGAGTTAGAGCAAGGAAAATCATGGAAGTTCAATATTGCAGGAGCATGGCCATTATTGCAAAGAACCTTTCCATGCGCATTGTACAGATTATCTTGTAAATGAACCTAGGGTGTGGCAACGTTTTTACTCATTGTGAAAAGAGCACAAGGGAAAAACGAAGTTGATACCGCTTTCCAAAATTTAAGTTACGCAGACCGCACCTACGGGCGTAAAGAAATTTTATTTTTCTTTACAATTTCACAGCCATTGAACTTAACTCTTTAACGTAATTTTGTTTAAATCCTTTCTATTAGGAAGGAGTAATCTCCAAGCAATAAGAACGACTGCAGCCCCGAAATGCCTCACGTACTCGGGTTGAAAGCTCAGTATCGGGTTAGGGTTTTAACTTCACTCGCGACTTTCCCGTAGGAATAACACAGAGCAGGTGTCAGGAGAGAGCAGATGTTAAATACAAGCTACATTTGATGCAGGGGTCACCACCGACAGGATCGGTGATGCATTGGCCAGAGACACGACAATAAATCGGTAATCTGCACAGTCCCAGACATCTGTTCGATGAGATCATCACTGTTATGTCTCATAATAACAGCAACACCACCAAGACTGAGAGAGGAAGTTAGAATCTGCCAAAATATGGAAAGAGGAAGTTGAATGCTACAAAAAAGTGCAGAAAACGGGTAAAACGATTGAAATTGACGACCTGTAAAAAGGGAAAAGCGGAGGTCTGAAGTTCCAAAAAATACAAGAGGAAGTTTGGAACAGCAAAAGAAGACGAACAGAAACATAAAAATTGAAAAGTATAATTACTATCACTGTTATATACCTCTGCCAAGGTTATACTTTTGTCGTAATTTGTCGACCTGTTTGTCTGTCACCAAGAAAGCTGAAAACTTATGGATGGATCTCTACGAAATGTACAGGGAACGTTAGGAAGGTAGGTATGATAGGAGGAACAGATGGTAAACTTTTGGTGAAGATCCCTACGACTGTTTGTTTGTGCAAACAATGAAAAATAACACTGAAATGGAAACTTCAAGACGATAAAACAGGAAAAATAAAACTAGAAATAGGACGTTTGAGTCTGTAAAATAGAAAATGGGTCAACGACGTTGCCTCTTGATCTCAGATTAAATCCATCGGGGCGAGGCCAGCGAGACACAAGGCCTGTAGGCCTGTTCACAAGATGGGCCCAGAGCCTTAAGGGTCACCGATGACCACACGTGGTGACGTCACAACTCCCGTGAATGGTGTCGAGACCGACAGTAGTGGGATGCTTGAGTATACCGACAGACGCTGAAAGCGCAAGTTCAAGTTTATTTCAGAGGCAGGTAAGTTCTTGGGACGCCTGGCTGGCTGAGTCGGCATTCGGTGTCCCAACGCTATTCGAGGGGCACTGACCCTAACCAATATGGGAATGGTGGGAAGATCGCATGTTATTATTATATAGGCAGTTTAAGCTTCTATAAACTATCACAAATTGATGTTCTAAAAGGAAAAAAGAGGAGACAAATTTAGTATGACAAGATAAAATGAGGAACCAATGCACTAGAATGTTGCCACACAGGACCAACGCTGATGGGCACAGCAAGCCGGGGAAAGAAGAGGAAGAACACAGAAGAACACCATCAGTAGGAGTAGGAAACTGGAAAGAAGCAAAATTGGCACAAAGGAAAGATGCCCCGCATGTCTAGCTAGTGGCAATGGTGACCAAGAGGTTCCCTCTGGGGTCGCTGCTCACCATAATACAGGACGGGCGAACGTAACTATTGTTACCAGGGAGTAAAAATAACGGGAGGACCAGGTATCAGCTCATCGAAAAATCGTGACGTCACAGCCCGAGCAGCGCTCCAGCCTGTGACGTCAGAGCGGACCACCCTCGTTTTAAGCTAGAAGTAGCCCTTTTTAACCAGTGTCACTGATTTATATCTGTATATTATCTGTAAAAATGCAACGCAAGTAACAGTGTACTGATATAAATCAGTAAATGCAAGAAACTAGACGTGTTTTAGAGGTATTTTACTGAAACAACGTATAACGCAGAATCCTCAAGAACAAGCTACAAAGAAGAATTAAAATATAAAATGATGGATTTGAGAAGTGATATTACTGAGTATAGTAATAATTTAAGTTTATCACTGTAGTATAGCACGAGAAACTTCGTAAGCAACGCTGGGCGCGGCCTCTTTTTGTCACTCCAAGTTGCGCTGTTATTGAGGCTTAACTGACTGTGGCTCAGCCGCAGTTACGGCCCTTGCTCCTTTAGTTGGTGGAGGTTCGAAGCGTCTGCTTCGCGACTTCGAATTACGTTGCAAGTAGCTAACTCGATTACAAGCAGCCCACTGAAAAGTCCCATTAACGGAGCAACTCACAACTGTGAGTTTCCCCAGTCTCAAAATAAGCGATTAAGAGTCAACACTTCGAATCCACGGGTCAAAACCAGCGTACCTATCTGAAGTTTCGGATAAGTCAAACCTCGCAGGCTGAATTTTGAAGGCCAATTTACGGCGCCCCAAGTCTGATCACATTTGCGGGTCTGGTCTCAGTGGCCTCGAGGGGGCGTACGGTATTATCAAACAAGCCATCACAGCACGAGTGCGGCGGAAATTCTGCTCGTTCAAATAACGTACGATCATAGTCCAGACATATTTCCTCAGGTGATAACGGGTTAGAGGTTATTCAAATGGCAGATAAAATTTGCAATGAAAAGAGAACGAAAGATTCGTTAGAACGTAGAAATATGCGTATAACGCAAAGTAAGAAACAATAAAATAGCAATAAAGACCAGAGCCAAGATCTATCAAGATACCTTTGATACCTTTGATGATACTTCGGACGAGGTCCAGGCGACGTTATGCACGCCGCCCATCTTGTGCAGAGGTGATGCTGCAGTCCGTGACCAGCGGGGTGGCTAACAACG
>LQNS02277717.1:25165727-25197223 GCA_001587735.2 Parhyale hawaiensis | reverse complement strand
CACGGGCAGCACATAGACTGTGGGACAAGAGGGACTACCAAGGAAGGTCGGGACGTCACTATGGCAGGGAGGCACGGGCAGCACATAGACTGTGGGACAAGAGGGACTACCAAGGAAGGTCGGGAATTCACTATGGCAGGGAGGCACGGGCAGCACATAGACTGTGGGACAAGAGGGACTACCAAGGAAGGTCGGGACGTCACTATGGCAGGGAGGCACGGGCAGCATATTGACGGTGTGAGGAAAAATGAAGCGTTCAAAAGAAGCTTCCAAGGTCACGGCAACAGCTGTCGCCTGATGGCTGAGAGCTGCACGGGTGGCAGGGGCGGTAAGAGCTGCAGCAGCTGCATTGCTGACGAAAAACAGCTGTTGTGAAGAAAAACGTGGGGTGCAAACGGTGCCTGGGGATGTAGCACGGAGGTACCTTTGGAGGTAAGCTACACTGCCACTACAAATTACAAAAAATAGAGTCCCAATTACATGAATTGTCGTTATGTCGTGAAACAGTTATATTGAAAACCATTCCAATATATTTATGTTAGATGCCCATAAAGAGATATTTATTCTATCCCTGAAGCACTCGATAAGAACACCGATGCGCCCTATGAGATGATGTTATTCGTGCGTAGAAGTGATGTTAAATTAGTTGAAACGTTGAAGGGTCCACCCTTTCGCGCCGACTGCAATCATCAGTGGACGTTACAGAGGATTTCCTTCAAAATGCCGTACTTCATTGAGGCTATAAAAGGTTAAGCCGCCCGTCCCCCCCCCCTTCCCAGCCAACACAACGGTGTTCAAGAAGAGAAAAAGAAAGGGACGTGCAGCACGGAGGAAACAAAGGACCAATGCGACGGAGGACCACGACGCATCGAACCAGCAAGTTAGGGGAAGAAGAGGAAAGATACAGCAAAGGTTGTCAGTAGATGTGAACTATAAAACACCAAGAAGCAAACGCCAGGCTGCACAACACGTTACCAACAAGCTGCAGCCCTCCATGCACTCCACACAAGTGCAGTGGACACACAAAGCCACGCACATGACCAAGGTTAGAAGAGCTATAACGAAGGCTATAACAGTTATGCCGTTCCACCTGAGCCGTTACGCCAGCTCTCTAACCTTCTCTACCGTAGACACCGCGTCAGCAGATAATAAAGCGAGATGGTTTCCTCACAAAAAAAAAAGTAGATTCCATGGATGATGGTTTTACTTTTAACCCTTAACCGTCTCAACTCAATTTCAATATTCGTCTGAAAGTGAACTTCGACGTCCACTTGACGAGAAAAGGGTTAAATTATTCTCAAGATACTGCGAACAAAGACGATCTAGCGAGACTGAGGGTGTCAGAGCAGACATCGCATAGCTTGATTCTATCCAAAAAAGAAAAGAAAAAATAAACATGTGATACAGTATCGATCTCAAAACGAACTATGTTTCAAAGACGGTGTTTATAAGCTGCGTTTTATTACATTTGCATTACGAGATCACAGGGCTAAAACCAAAAGGTAAGGTAAGGTAAGGTAAGACAGTATCCCATTGCCCCAAATGGTATGTATTACGTATGCAACGTGGCAGCGTTATTCCTCAGTGAAAAACAAAAACAAATTATGAATTGTCGCAACTCTTTCACGACAACTGCACATATTTCTTGATGCTAGTGCAATGTCTACAAGATCGAGGTGATGCTTAACCGTTTACTAGGCGGCTGAAAAACTCACTAGTAGGAATAGCATTACGGAAATAACCATATATGGTCACTTGCCCAGTAATGGGTTAATTCAGGCACTAAAGTATTAATAGGTTGAGAAATAAGAAAACCGCTGAGAATTTTGTGCAGAAAATGAAAGGCTTCTTTTTAGCGATTTTATCATTATGATAATTTTCATTATCCTGTCTTAAGCCTACCCACAGTGCAACATTGCAGTACTGCAGCCAAGAGAGCAGAAAGCGATATTAGCAATATATAGCTATACTATGCACTAAAATGTTCCCACACTGGATCAACGGCGACACAGCAACTTGGGAAAGAATGGTAAAAATAGAACAAAGCCACATTAGTTTGGTCCTAACCATGGAAACACGCAAAGCGGAAACAGAAAAAAACTAGAGAGCACTCCCAAAGCGCATACCTCCTCCGCCAAACAAGTCAACGGTAACGAAACATTCTAATTGGTTCTGAAACTATGATTTTCTATATAACTGTCAACACCAAAATCTAATCGTTAATGCTGATAGTAGTAGTGTGTAGAGCACTGAAATACCACTTTTTGAGGGTAACCTACCCTTGCGGCTTCCCTCGCGCGCGAGCTTCCGGTTTGTAACGGCCAATACAATACCGGTTTTGCGGGGGTCAGGGGAGGGGGCGCAAACCGGAGTGGGCGGGGCCTGGGAAACCGGAAGGGGCGGCGCGATGACCCGGGAAACCTACCCTCAAAAAGTGGTATTTCAGTGCTCTATACACTACTGATAGTATCAACAATATCTGTAAGTTTCTTCAAGATCCTTTCTCAACTTTTTGAGTTATGCTGCTAACAAACATTCTGACAAGCTTGAGTCAAACACAAACGAACCAACTGATCATCACTAAAATTCGATCATATATGTTTTTTTTTTATATTACTAACAACTTCTGTAAATTTCATAAAAATCCAAGAATAACTTTTGTGTTAATGTGCTAACAAGTATAAAATGAAACAGCGACAAACAAACGAACGAATAAACTTATCACCGCTTGATCATTTTACTCTTCGTTATACCTAACAACTCGCGTAACTTCCAAGAAAATTCGATCATAACTTTTTGAGTTATGGCCTCAAGAAAAAATAGGTAAACAAACAAACAGATGAACGGATTTTCACCAAAAGTTTAGCATCTGTTACTGTTAACATGCCAAACAATCCCTGTAAATATCGTAAAGATCAACTTCACTCTTTTCGTAGAACAGACATTATAGTATTTGAAACGTTTCATACACGATACACATTATAAGAATAGCACGAAGAACAAAATCAGATGATTTTCCTCGCACCTACCAAAATCATAATATAATAATATTGGCGTTAAAAAGGTTTCAGTGAGCAGAAGTGTGATCGACCCGTGTTCAAATTAGTGTTCTCTGGATCGACCATTTAGCTGTGGATGTGTATTTTTGCGATTCCAAATGTAAAATAAAATCGCGACGTTATCTTCACACATTCGTGGCCCACATTTTTTTTCATTTTCATGATTTTTTTCCCCAAGTTATTACAACACCAGTTTGGCCCTGCACTTTACAGTACCTACAGTATATCATACATGACCCGTAGTTACGTACGTACGCAGTATGTATACTCTTACAGAAATGGAATAAGTCCTTAACTAGACTTCCCCTAGATGTCATACTATAACCCAAGCCACCTCCTTCCTGAGGGGGGAATGGTTCCGGACACTAACTAGAAGTGGCTGAAATTCTCGATTGTTTCTCTATACTTTAGATAATATGTTTTGCGTTCAATCTTATATTTATAATAATGCAGACTGTCTGTTATTATTTTTTCATCCTTTTTTTTACACAAAGTAGAAATGAAGGTTAAACTGGTAATAGCAGTGGGGGGGTCCCGTAGGCTTCGAGCTTTGGGGTAGAAAGGTCACGAGTGGAAGCATGCACAGAACCCCTGCTAGCTCTATGCAACATAGGCTATGTACGTAAATAACCATGCAGTGAAGGGTTAAGTATGCAGTCGACAAACAATTCCGCGATTACTCATTTAGGCTACGGTACTCCCACGCACGCGCAGCTCCCCAGCAGCAGCGCATTGGAGGCCTGGCCAAAAGGCCAGCTGCAGACGCAGCAGGAAGGTCACAGGTGGTATAGTTCACTGTAACACACCATCAGCATTGGATGGGGTAGCCCGAACTTCCGGGCCACAAACAACGAGCAAATCAACTTAATATGCCTTATCCAGAATTATATTTATCCCTATGGGAATAACCCAGTGATCCAAGCCGCAGCTGTTTGGAGGCTATTTGTTAAACCGCTAGGTAAGGGAATAACCCAGTATATCCGTCCAGAAGTCGTATCGAGCTTCACGATTATCCGTACCAAATTGAAACATACTTTGAAACCATAAACAGGTAACTACTCAAGTTACTTTTTTGTTTTCCGGAGATACGTCACTACTTTTTACGTGTCATGCATGGTACAGGAGGTCCTCGATATTTTTGGCTCCATTTTTTACTTGTTTTACAATTCATGTACCGAATTGTTAACTTCCAGGTTCTGGATATATTAATGTAGCCGAGAATCAAAGAGTACATGACCAAGTACCTACTTGGAAGCAAAAGCGTTTGAGCTTAATAAAACTGAACAACACAATCAAGATAGGGGGAAGGGCTATATTGAGGACTACCTGTGCACTATAAATTACGAGTTTAGTCGTCACACTCCATATTACCTAAGCACTATTATTTGTGGGATTAATTGTTTGATCGTTACTCATCTATTAAGTATACTGCAAAAAAAGGGCATACCCTTTTACGTATACCGTCCATACTGGGCATCAATTCTCGTAAGAATAAAACTACTTCAAGCGTGATTCGACTGTCTTTCTGGACGATACAGGTCAACTTTCTGGCGGGTACGCGTTGCTGTGGTATACGACGGTACGGTCTTTTTTTCGTCTTTCAGACTGCAGGCCGCATCTGACAATGAGATATATTTAAGTTAAGTTAAATTGTAAGCTGGGATAGGTAAATTTTGTCCAGCTAGATTTAAATTTTCTTAAAAACTTGCATACAAATGGGGCTGTGATCACATGGGGCTGTCAGATCAGCTGTGGGTAAAACGGCTAACTACGGCCTCGCGGGCCACAGCTGGTCCGTTAGTATTTTAACCCGACCTGTGGGGTGGGATCTAAATAGTAGTAGTAGTAGTAGTAAAAGTAGTAGTTGTAGTTGGAACTTTACTAGCGCATCAGGGACACAATGTCTATACAGCGCCTAACTATTCCTCTGGTTTGACACAGGCTCGTGCGCCACAGGGACGCGAGGTAAGCCTCGTTTTAAATTATCAATGATTTTCGTCTCTGCTTTTCTGCCGGGAGGTGAGATCTCATATACGTCAATTCGTATTAGGCACTTATTACACAAGTGTTATTAAAAAATTGCATATCTGCAGCCATAGACCTCATCATATGTTACTGCTATTGTCATCAGGTAAATGTAGGCTATGTGCATCGGGTGCTGGCCCGGCCCGTACGTCAACGTTTGGAAGTCCGTGTGACCCCTGAGTCAAAACGTTTGTCCAGTCGTGGTCTATTGACTCTGTACCTTACTTAGTATAAATTGAGAATTGGTTTTGTAATCTCATGTTTTTTGTTAAAGTTATAGCTTATGAAAAAATGAGAATTTGCACCTTCAGTAAGCGAATCCTTTCGTCAGGGATTATGTGTTTCCCTTTGCATTTGGGAAAGGGAATACCCCAGCGCAATTATCCTAATACTAGGTAACACCTTTCTGATGTACAATTATGTGGAGGATCTACTAACTCTGATTTTTGAAATTTTATTTTTTTAAACCTACAATGTACCTATCAACCCCTTTAGCGATTTTTCCAAGATCTACAGTTCTTTCCGATTTCACCGATATTGTCCGCATTTAGAGTCTGTACCTACATAATTAAAATTCAAAATCTGTTTCGCGAATTCATGTTTTAATAAACAGTTTTGTCTTGGATTGAGGAGGGCTTCCCTCTGCATTTGCACATGGGCATACCACCGCGCAATTATCTTAATACTAATAGCTACCTTATTTTGGGCATAACTGAAGATCTGTTACTGATTTTTAAAGATTTTTTAAACAAAGGGCAAGGGACCCCAATGGATATTTTTCCAAAACAGGCTGTTGTTTCCCACATATAAATGAAACTTTGCATGCCACATGAATATTGAAAGAGAAAAAATTGGCACTTGGGTGAAAGGAATCGGATCATTATTGCGTAAATGGCAGCGCCGACAAAAATCGTTCGAAAATGTCAGCAGTTATAAGGCCGTTAATAGCATTACATATATACAAAAGCAGACAACTAATTGGAAAGTTGCATGCCACAAGAATATGCAAAAAGAAAGCAATTGGCATTTGGACCAAATAAATCGGATCATAATCGTGCAGATGGCCGCAGCTGCAAACTTTTTTTGATGCAATGATGAAATTTGCAGGTCTGCTATACCTACATCAAAAGACGACAAAACAATTTTGAGTTTCCCTTTTCATTGAGAACTGGAATATCAGGGCGCAATAACCCTGATATTTATACTTTTTTCTGTGGAATTAAGAGGAGGATCCGCTGACATTGAATTTTCAAGATAGAAAAAACCTGCAAGGTACCCCCTTAGCGATATTTCCGAAATCTACAGTTGTTTCCGATTCAGCCGGTATTATCAGCCTTTCTAGTCGATACCAGGGGTAGGCAAATTACGGCTCACGAGTCACATCTGGCTTCTTAGTCTTTTTATATAATAAAGCCCGCGGCAGGTTTTGGAATATTAGATGTATTATCCTATACCTGAATCCCAAGTAGGTCATATATCCTACGTCACCAACCTATTTAGTAATAATAATGACGATGATAATAATAATCTTACAAAACTTCATATTAAAGGTATTAGGTATTATACGAAGATTTAAGCCTCCCTAAATAAGTACTAAGCTCTTCTAAGAGAGGAAAAGGAAGGGACATTCCTATTAAATCAAGATGTCCAGTCAAGAAACAACTGAAATGGGTTAGGAACCCGTAACAGCACCGATAATTATGGGCGAAAAAGTGCATCGAGAATAAAAATCAACAAGAGCAACAAGAAGCAGACGAACCGCAGCACAGGGAGGGCTATCGCTGTCAGGAGGCAACAGCTGCAGCACCGCGGCACCGTTATGCGCTCTGCCGGACTATGGGGGGCGTACCGCCCCGACCTCTGCTCGTGCATCTACTGCGAACGGTACGGCCGTCAGGCGATAACTAGCGCACGAATTCATCAGAGCCCCACTCCCCCCCCCCCCCNGGGGGCGTACCGCCCCGACCTCTGCTCGTGCATCTACTGCGAACGGTACGGCCGTCAGGCGATAACTAGCGCACGAATTCATCAGAGCCCCCCCCCCCCCCCCCCCCAGAGTATTTGTGTATGGAGTTGGAACCCAAAGAAGGCACGTTCCGGCTGTGGGGTACCCCAGAGTATAGCTACATCATAACCTGGTTAGAATAGGTTAGGTTAGTTAAGAATGCGTTAGGTTCGGTTCAGCTAAAAGAGTCCCTAACCTAAATATATAGGCACAAATATAATGCTTGAAGCACAGGTAAGACATATAGGTACTAAGCCAGTCGCTGATTCCCGATTTTGTGCTGAGTTCTGAGCGATTATGTAGCAAGAACCACTGCATTCTACCTTGCGATGCAGCTGAATACTCGAAGCACGGGGTCACCGATATAAAGATGATTTATGGCTGGTAAGGAACGTGTAACGCACTCCGAAGAAATTAGGTCCCAAGTGCAAAGGTGTTCCAACGCACGATATGAATAAGATTCCGCGTTAGTTTAAGCCTCTAAATCTACCATGTGCCTACCTGCTTCACGAGAGAAAAAGACAAGGGACATGTAGTGAGTCATAAAATAAGGGAATTCAAGCACGAATACAGCGAGCACGGGGACAGAAAGTTAGGGAAGATGAGGAAAAAGACCACAGCAATGAGGCTTAGAAGAGAAAGAAAGCAAACAAGGTAGAAACAACAACCCGTAGGCCCAGCTAGCTATAAGGCAAAGTAGGTAGCCTAACTTGTGGGATTCTCATGAGTGCTACTCCCTTAACAACATAGGTACGATACGCGAACTCAGCCGAGGACCTATTGTAACATTCCCTGCAGCAAAGGGGATCCCGCAAACGTTATCGGGGAAATGCGGACCACAGCCAAAAAAACAGCGGTTTTACGATGTTTATTATTTTCACTTTTACAGCAGTTAATCCTATTACAACAGATATGGTTTTTAAAAAGATATGGTTTTACAACAGAGAGGGTTTTACAACAGAGAGGGTTTTACAACAGAGAGGGTTTTACAACAGATATGGTTTTACAACAGATATGGTTTTACAACAGATATGGTTTTACAACAGATGTGGTTTTACCACAAATATGGTTTTACTACAATTATGGTTTTACTACAATTATAATTTTACTACAATTATAATTTTACTACAATTATGGTTTCACTACAATTATGGTTTTACTACAATTATGGTTTAACTACGATTATTGTTTTACTACAGTAATGGTTTTACTACAATTATGGTTTTACTACAATTATGGTTTTAAGACAATTATGGTTTCCAACAGTTGAGCATCAGTGCAGAAGGCACACAACAGAAACCACAATTTTACGGTCAGGACGACAGCCACCACCGCGACTACATGCAGTTTCATGGAACACCATGTATACATAGGTAGCAGCAGTAAAAACTACCGTGACGCCGGAAAAGCAGTCAATATAATGCTTAGGCAGTCCATGCGAAGGAAAACCACACAAAGTGACAATAAATCGGGAAGTAATATAATAAGAAAGATGAAAAGTACACCAAACTAGAGCTGAGAGTGCATACCTCCGCCAAGCAAGGCAACGTTAACGGAAAATTCAAATTGGTTCTGAAACTGTGATTTCCTTTTTATCAGCACCAGATTCGAATCATTTGTGCCCATTGACAGTAATAACAGCACTGTGATTTTCTCGAAGAACCGTTTAAACTTTTCGAGTTATGTTGCTGACCAACTTTCTGACAAACATTGGTCAAACACACAAACAGACCAATCGATCATCAACAAAATTTGATCATTTATGTCAAATAAAAGTTTTAACAATATCTGTAAATTTCGTACAGACCTCTTCATAACTTTTTTCAGTTAGGCTATTTTGCTAACAAGCATAAAATCAATCACAGAAACAGTAAGACGAATGATCTGATTATCACCAAAAATGGGTCATTCACTCTTCGTGATATACCTAC
This sequence comes from Parhyale hawaiensis, assembly GCA_001587735.2. Lineage (NCBI taxonomy): Eukaryota > Metazoa > Arthropoda > Malacostraca > Amphipoda > Hyalidae > Parhyale > Parhyale hawaiensis. The sequence goes on along the minus strand of LQNS02277717.1, from coordinate 25,188,203 downwards.
CTAAAACCTCATGCAAATTTCATAAAAATCCGTTTACAACTTTCTGAGTTATGGTACTACGAAAAAAGAGGCAGACAAACAAACAAACGGGTTAACAGATCTTCGTGAAGACCCGTCCGATCATATCTTTTTGCGTTAATCTTTGTGACAGACAAATAGACAATCAGACAGATAAGCTCGACAAAAACACCCTCCTTGGCGGAGGTCATCATCAGTAGGAAGGAGGGCGAAGACTGAAAGAAGTCAAGTGGGGATACGCCCGAGAGCCTAAGTGGGTGATGAATTGAGGGAAATGAAGACACAGTGACGAACGTCACAGACTAATGTAAGATACGCCGTCGACCATAATACCTGAAGGTTACAACCGCCACCAACGACTCGAGTCTAGGGGAATATATAATGCAGCTCTCCCTATCGTCATACCTACACTTTACTCGATGAATTTTTGTGTGCTAGTTAGTTTCACGAGCATCAGCCTCTTCTAGCAGAAGATTTCTAGGTCCCGGTAGAGCATATGACCTAATTGAGAGAATGTGCTAGGATTAGGTTAAGAATAGATGAATCTCAGGTAGGTACGCTATATGTATAATAGGTATACCGTCGTCGACTACTATTATATTTATGAGTGGTAGTTTCAGGTATTTCATTTCCGTTTAGTTATACGCATTTATTTCAATTTAGTGCACCCCGGCTATTAATACTGAAGTGAGAGCAGACGTATGGTAAAAATTGTAAATAAGTAAATAATACAGGTATTTTTGCAGTTAAGATTTGATTTTCTATGCGAAAAAAAAATTGTACATGCCTTGGGTAAAAGATTTAGTCTTGCGGCACTTATGTAGCTATTGTTTCAATACCACCCGCATATTGGATGAACTGCGAAAGGTTGGTCTTACTATACTAGCCAGGTTATCATCACATAAACTCTTGTGTCGAACATTCGAGTGGCTAACTGGTTTGTGCAACGCTCCTCTAAACGCAGCCTTCGAATATTTGGCAATGCAACTTCGCCTTCATGGGGTAGGTTTCTGAGCTACCTACGGTCCACCCAACAACCTTCTAGCCCAATTCGATTAATATATCTCCCAAAAAACACTTCGTAAGTTTCAAGCAAAACGTTATAGAACTATATATATATATAATCATATGGTATAGTGACTGATTGAATAAGTAATTTGTAATTACAATTTCAAATATGCTCAGGATGGAATATTCTATCAACTGTATCAGCTGGCCAAAATCATTATTTTTACGCAAATTGTTACGAAATAAGCTTGTTTCCCTAAAACTGCAAACCTAGCAAAACACGACTTCAACTGATACCGGCCAGTCTGTCTATTGACAAAACAAGGATCATCGAAGGGTGACCCAGCTCAACAAAATGTATCACCTCGTACCTTTTGGGGCAACCCTCACAGTGGGATACTCCAGGTCACTTGGCAGAGATGGATGTGTCTGGGCTCTTGTTAAATTTTTATAGTGAGAGGATTCTCTACTTCATGCTACACGAATACAGTGTTTCAAGGCCTGTAAAATGAGTGAATTTTAATTTGGAACAAATCGAGGGGTTACAACCGTTCAACTACCCTTTTCGAGGATCGAACCTCTAAAATAGAATACGTCTGGGGGTTGCAAAAAGTCACATTTGAGTGGGTCTAAAAAGTCTAGAAATTAGATTAGATATTAGACAAGCACAACATAGAGAAAATTTTAATCTTTTTCTATCTTCAATGATTCTAGGTTGAAACGAGCACAATTTTGCAAATTATTCGAGGCATCTTCGAGAATCTGGCATACAACACAACAGCCTCCATACTCGGCCCAAAGAAATGGGTGGGTCCCTTGTTAAGTTATACAAGTTTTATTCAACTACTTCAACGCTAGAGCCCAGCTTATGCTCCAGAGATGGGTCTTCAAACAATACATATTTCATCAAACTATTCTAACCCTATAGAGCATTTAACACCCCAGTGATGGATCGTCAGCTAACGCTCCACATATTGCACACAAAAATCCAAACTCAGTGACCTATGCTGCGCCTCTAAAGCCAGATGTATCTCCCATTACGCTGCACACATTCCACCCAGAAGTACAGCAACGGGCAGGCGGTTGTAAACAAAGAAGAGACAGACCGGTCCCCCGCTGTAGTTATTTTAGGGGAGATTTGGCGCGAACAGAGCGCGCGCCGGGCCGTATTTAGCGACACGGCGGAGCGGACCCATACGGGGGGCAGTGCCAAGCCTGGGCGGCACAGCTGGTCGAGAGATGCCACGGACTCGGTGGCTCGCGCCACATCGGTGGTGCATGCGGCACTGGCGAGCGCAACATATGGCGTTCCTGTGCTGCATGTAGGTAGCCTCCCAAGAGATGTATAAGCAAAAACACACCTAAAATGAACGAAAAAGAAGCTTCCAGTGCCAGTCGAGCACAGAAGAGCAAGTCCCGGTATTGTGTGTGACCAAAATTCCTCACAAGTATGAGCAGTGGTGGTGGTGCCAGGGGGAGTCTGAGCCCCAATTTGTAGCCAAACCGCCTCCATCGGCCCCTCTAATACTACCATCATGTACCCAACATTCATATATGTATTGTGAAGCCACTCTACATTTCACTACAGCCCCCCCCCCTACCTTAGGTGAATTTCCTAGCGCAGCCCCTGAGCAGGAGGCAGGTTACGTTAGTTAATACTAGGTTAGGATAGGTCCAGTTCAACTGAAATAGGTACTTAATCTAACTCACAGGCACATTTATTATACCGGCACAGGACAATGCCTGCTGCCCAGAAAAACGGCACGTTCAGCTGAGTTCACCAATCATTCCATCTTAAGTGATTACTCACGTTAACTCTATAATACTAGCCATGAAGGTATGGCTCTGTGTAGCAATCATGTTGCAGAGTCGGAGTCGGTAGTAATCAGACAGTTTGGATGACCTGGAATCTGAATCACAGTAGTCAGCCGGGTGCCCCCAGGCGTCGGAGTCTGCGAGATGGGTCTATATTTTGTTAATAGAAAAACAGTCGAAGTCAGAAAGAGTTTGACATTTTTAGGTCCATCCAAGAAGCTGGAGTCGGAAACTGGCTGGACCCAGGAGTCGGAGTCTGAATAGATCCATCCGACTCCGGTACCATTTGAAGCAATAAAGCACAGTATACCTGCCCTATGGTAGTGTTCGGCAGTTATGCTATCCATCACGTTTTCAAGAATAGAACTATTTGATGGGGGACGTTGAGATTCCCCGTGGCCGGCAACGAGTGTAGACTCCCCAAAGACATACCGCGCGATGTCTCAAGAAAGGAAAACAAAACAGAGATATGTAACATAAGGAGAAAATCGGGGCATCCATGCTTAGAGGAACACCGCGTAAGGGAATATCTGGCAGGGAAAATGAGAAAGAATATATCAAAAAGATCAGCGGAGCATTACAGCTCGTGAGGCCTGTACCAGCCGAGAGACTTTTGCAGTAGATTCGAATGCCTCTTGTAGATCCACCCGTTCGTGCACTGGCTGTAAAGAATACCCGTTGTAAACTGACTGTAAAGCAAACCAATTGTTCAATGACAGTAAAGAACACCAAATGTACACTGACGGCATAGAAAACTAATTGCAATCTGAATGTAAAGAATACCAATTGTAGGCGGACTGCAAAGAATACCAAATGTTGACCGACTGTCCAGAATACCAATTTGAAGACTGACTGGAAAGAAACCAATTGTTGACTGACTAGAGAATACCATCGGTAAGCTAACTGTTGAGTATCGATTACCGACTAACTGTAGAGAATACCATTAGTGAAGTTGACTTTAAAGAATGACGAACCGTCAGCAGACGGTTGCAGCTCTGCCGCCGCGCGCTAACAAAGATGGACGCAGCAGCTAACGACGTACAGGAGGGAGGGAGTCAACGGTAGCGTTCAACAATTAATTTCCGTAACTGGAGCGCGGTAATGGACGAACGGCTAAGACTTAACAAGTCTGTACCGTGGAAATGATGCAATTCGGGTTACAGTTTGTTGGCATCAATTTCTCCAACAACACATGTACAAAAGAAGTAGTTGCAGTGAATATCTCCGCATGCAGAATTTAATGCTGATAACAAGGAGTAGGAAGATGTGATGAGTCAATTGAAGATCCTCCCCCAAAGCAATTGACGAGGGGATAGACGCTCAAATGTTCAGAGTTGGGGGTAGATTTTTTCAATTGCTCAGAGTTGAGAGACATTCTTCAACTACTCAGATTGGGTGGGTGGGGGAAGAGGAGGAAGTCGAGTATCTTCATGCAGTAGAGGGCATTGGGGAGAAGAGGTAAGGCGATCTTCAATTGATAGCTCGAAGCCTAAATATGAAACACATCAACGGCGGTCTCAGACGCATACGAGCAAGAGACAGAGCTCCTTCATGCACCAGCAGCAGCCATAAACAAACGCAACATTTAGGTTTGTTTAGAGAAGGACGGATGCATGGGAGCGCGGACTGAGCCAGTCGACGAAAGATTCCATATAGGGCGCAGGGGGACCGTGTGAAGCAAAGAAAGGTCTCACTCGGAGATGCGGAACCTACCAAATGATATTCTAGTTTAAGCGTATCCTACACCAGGTTGAGCTGCCTCTTTATAGCCAAGTTTATATTCTTTTAGGAATACACTGGAACCAAGAACCTTAGAAGCAATTTACAGCTTAGATCAGTAGGTAAGGGTTAGCCCACCAGTGCATGGATTGCCATAAGTGATACGCACCTATTTAGTGTTACTCTAAGGAGAAGGCAAGATCAAGTCCCTAATTTTGCCTCTCCAGCAGGAATTACAAACTATTTCGGTACGCATCATCCACGGTAGTCCAAGCAATGAAGTGGTAAAGGATGCTCGCAAGAGCTTCGAGTGACACAACGGGTCCAACATTCTCTGTCCATCAGCAACGTAATTGTGAGCGCAATTAGGAATATGGTGCGATTATGAGGACAATTAGTTAGATGATGTAGCTGACTAGCAAAGCAATTAGGAAGACGACGTAAATATAAAAATGATTTAGTAGGATTATGTAATCATGATGTAATTATGCGCGCAATTATGAAGATGTAACTATGAGCGCAATTAGGGATATGCAATTATAACGTAAGGTGCGTATTTCCGAGAATGTAGGTAGATAATTATGATGTCATGAGCGAAATTACGGAGCTGTAATTTTGACTTGGGAAAGTAGTGGGTAAGGCGACGAAATCCCGGATTTTGAGGGTAGGTTCCCCTCGCGCCCCTGGGTCATCGCGCCGCCCCTTCCGGTTTCCCAGGTCCCGCCCACTCCGGTTAGCGCCCCCCTGACCCCCGCTAAACCGGTAGTGCATTGGCCGTTACAAACCGGAAGCTCGCGCGCGAGGGTAGCCGCGAGGGTAGGTTACCCTCAAAATCCGGGATCTCGCTACATTACCCACTACTTGGGAATGAGCGCAATCAGGAAGATTGACGATTTGAAAAAAGTAAAACATAATTTCTGAACTCAGAGCGACTGTTGTCTACCGGCACAACAATTAGCAGACCAAATCACAGAGGAAAGTAAAAAATTCAGCCCACATAAAATCTTTTAACCCATCAATCATTTCCGGAAAAATGGCTACGTATGGTTGCGTGCATAACACTATAGCTAAGAGAGCTTCCTCCAGCCTGCAGGTCAAAGGTCACTGCCCAATATGTAGGTGCCTGCACGCTCGAACTAACAGCACACACCCATAATCTTGCCTGTACCTGGCTGCGGTAGTACGCCATCGCGGGCTTTTTTTGCCGCAGGAATACCACAAGAGAAAAAAACTTGAGGCAAAATAAACCAGCCTGATAAGAATAGGGTTACAAGAGAACTATGAGCGACAATGAGTCAGTTCACAACGGACCGGCACGCTACCGTAAACACGACCGGCGTAAATTACGCTGGCACAATCTAAAAAAAATTAGAGCCCAAAGGCAACCAAAACAAACTTCATTAGGATTGGATAGTTGGCAGTAGACGGACCAACAGACCCATTGCCAGACAGTAGCTTAGACTCACGCTCTGGCCCTCTATATGAGCTACCTATTGCTGTTATTCTAAAAAAAAAATAACGGAAAGCAGGAAAACCAACGGAAAACACGTTCTCACATTACATTACATACAAGACTTCCTAGTAGTAAGCTGACAATCATAATATAGCGGCTGCAGAAGTTGAGGTAGCGAAAAAAAAGAAGGCACATTAAATTTTTGTTTCACATATCACTTTTCTGTTAATACAGGACCGAAATAAAAGCAAATATTATACGGAGAACAACGGAACTACAACAGGTCAAAAGGGTTCCCTATAAAATCAAAGGCATTTATTCGACGTTTATAGGGGCAGCATAGGATAGTATCAGAAAGGCCCCTAAAAACTTTAGATTGCCTCATAATCACTGACACAGCCATGAACGGCAAGGTCAAAAGTCGTGAATTTCTCAGCTGACTGTTGTACAGCGATGCAACAAGCTGCGCCATCAAACAGAACAGTAATGAAGCCAAAATTTCGTATCAACGACGCAAAAACGGCATCATTAAAAAAATGGCTGAGCTTATAAAATAGTCCTAACTGAGATAAATTATCTCCACTGACGCAACTATAAGTCACACGCAGATAAAAAAAAATAAAATAAAATTAACTGTTGCAGCGCATGAAATCTTTGTAACCGAGATCACGGGCGATCAACAATCAATTGCATCGCTCGAGCTAACCATCTAAAATACCAGGAAGGGAGCACATAAAATCTCCTTTGCTGAGATGACATGTGGCAACTGACGCAACAAGAAGCCGGAGCAGCAGCAGCAACACAGAGCTGGACGTAGCACCATAAAGCAGGACTAGCAGCTTCCGCAACAGTTAGAGAGCAAGTAAAGAGCTTCATAAGCCGAGGCGGGGGAGGCAGAGGGAGGTCCAACATACTGCTGCCACCATTGACGGTTGCCGTGGCAACGCCAGCACAGGAGCCCTTTAATGAAAGCCTCAGTACACTTCCTCATCTCTGCTGCTCTACACCTCCTAATCTTAACTTATAGACATGAACGGGTGTTCATGACGGTAATTATTACAAACTATGATGCCAACACAAAAACCTTTGATTGAAAGTCCCAGTACACGTCCAGATCTCCGCTGCTCTGTACCTCTTAACCTTAACTATAGCTCTTAATTGAACTGGTGTTCAAGGCTGTAAACATGAGAGACTCTTACGTACCTAATTCTTCACTTTACCATACACTCTCTAAAAGGGCATCTCTTTTGTTATTTTACGTCAACTTACACCTGTGTTTATACAGCAATAAATTTCCGAAACTTAGTCGTCATTCGTTTTGCACTTAACCATAACTTCGGATCTAAGAACCCATTGGTGTTTACGCTTGTAAATTTCCAATATTTTAACGTACCTCCCTCCTCATTTTACCCTAACTTTCTAGACAGGCATTCACCTGACTATTGTAAGTACCTACCATAAAGTTCGACGTACTTTACCCTGACTTGCAGACGCGCATGCGACATTGCAGTAGTAGATGCATACTCTCCTCCCAACTATACATCAACTATCTGATATGACGAGTGCGGCGGGTATCATGGGTAAAAGAATATACAATTTATAGATGCGATACCATGGAAAAACTAAAGTTTATGTTTTGCTATATCTACCTACCGTATCCACAATACCGAATCTGAGCTATTACTTTGAGCGTTGCTGATCGGGCTGCAATAAGTCGTGAATTTTCTCCATTTCAGAAAGGGGAAAAAAAAGTTTCGATACTGAGCGGCTGTGAAGCCGTAAACGCTCATCTCAGGATGCTTAGGTTAGCAGTTCTAAAAACGAATGTATTATCAATGAACAAGGTCATCACAAAATTTTCGCTGTCATTTTATGACAGCGCGGGCCCTCTAGTACCGTGATAAACGGCGGGGCATTTTGATGATGGTGATGCTTGGTTGTACCCATTTGCACATATCTTTGCAGCGAAAGACCGCCAGAAGTAGATGCCATTAAGTTTTTTACGCTCTTTCAATTCAACCTAACATAGTACAAGGCTTTGTGTATTTATTTCGTGTTCGCTTCTTAATAAAATAATTGGTGAAAAATACGCCACGTTGCAGATTTTGTATCAAGTTGCGTCTTTATAGAGATCGATGAGCAGGTTGCAGAAGATGGCGAAAGTGGGATCCTAATCCCTTTACCTTCTTAATGCACTTCTTGCTTGAAACACAACTTGAAATTGAAACAAAGATATTTGCAGCTTCTCTTAGCTGTTTGCTCTCAGTTCACGACGTATATTATGAATTCAGTAGCCTAGATGATCAACGAATCCCACAAAAAAAACAAATCACGAAGCAGTAGACACAATGACTTCTTCTAGCTTGTTGTCTTTTACGGAGCAGTTTTCGCTTCAAGAGAAAAACTTATGTGAACTGAAGGCTAATCCTTCGGTATCTAGGATACGCCGCGGAAAAATTTAATTAAATTCAATAATGTTTTGCTGCTTGATAATGGAAGATTTTTCCGTATATGTCACCTAAGGTGGGGGGACGATTGCGCGGTTTAGTTGAATTGAAAAAGAAAAGCACTAGCTTTTATGACAATTTGAGACGACTGTTGCAGCGCATCCACCAGTAACAGAAGCATGCTAAATGAAAAAGGGTCTTCAGTAAGACCTCGATGTCATTTTTGACAGCGGGTACTCTAGTTAAGAAATAACAGGCCTACTGAAGGGTAATTTCATTGCGTACAAAACAGTTGTCCTTTTCTACTTAGATACACAACATAATTTATCCGCACCATAACTGACAAATTATCGCAAAAACAATAAAAAATTACCCTCACCACAACTTGCTAATCCCTGCACAAACATAAAACCTATAGCTATATATAATGTATATATAAAACACCTATGGCATTATCCCGATTAAAACAAACACAGCATTCACTAAAAAAAATCCACAAAGGAGATCAACACCTCCATGGAAGAACTACTACCATCAAAACACGCCGCTGTGCAGCCTAAAGCTCATTTTTATTAAAGCAAGAGCGGCGAATGTCAAAACAGGTCCATCTGGTCGGCGGGCGACACGGCCGAGTTCATGTCGTTTCAAAGTAGTTGTTGGCCGAGCCTAACTAATGCGGCTATAGAAAGCGGGCCAAAAGAATGCACCCGTAAAGAGAACAGAGTTTTTGACAATCTCGACATGGCGTCAGTTCGTTTCAGCCTTTAAAAGGGTGCATATGAAAGACAGGAGGTGGTAAGTGGCATAGGACACTGTTATAAGGAGGTGGTTGGTATGAGGTGTCTGGTTTAGATACCAAGAGATGAAAGATTTATTATTTTTTGTATACATTATACCTTAAGCCTCCAAAGCCATTGCAAATATGTTCCAAGAGAGAAAAAGTTTAGGGCACAGCTATAGTATGTCAAGAGAAACGAGGAACCCATGCACGAGAGTTATCCCACACAGCATCAACGCGCATGGACACAGAAAGTCGGGAAAAAGATAAATGAATCAGTACGATCGAGTGTGGAAAAGGAAGGAAGCGAAGTGGGCACACAATGGTACCTATACGACGTCCCGAAGGCCTAACTAAGACGTTTTCGGTGACAACTACAATGTGTCGCTGCGACTGCACTGCATGCACTCAAAATCATTTTAAAAAATCAAAATGGGGATTTTACAAGAGATATTCAGTAAGTTCCCGCAGTAGCAAGACACTTGGGTGTTTCCTCTTACACGCAGAATACACGGGACCGAGATGGCTGCCAACAGGCAAGTTCTTGCGCAGGAGTGCCGAGTCAGCATCGGTTCAAAATGAAGTAACTAGTCATATTTTAATCCATATAGAGGACCGCAGAACCTAGCTTTCTGTACTGCTTTTATTACAAATAATCACCTTCATTGGTTCTCAAAATCTAGATATTTCCAACTGCAGAATTTTTTGTATAGAAGCTTGCAAATTTTCTTAGAGAATATAACCGCATAAGTCACATGCTATACTAAGTGTACTGTACCGTGCCAGTCGCTATGATCTCCGCTCTCCACGTACCTGGAAAGAAGAGATAAACGTGTTAAAATTTTACAAACGATAAAAAACATCAACAGTGACAATCAAGAAGCACTATAGAGGAACAGCAGATAATAAACGTTTGAGGGCTTAGTTGAATATAGATAGGGCGACCACCCCACTCCGAGGTAACGAGTACCTATTGGCAAAACTATAGATAAAAAAAAATATTAAGTTGAATGGACTTACCATCGAAACGCAGCGCGGCGATTCAGGAAAATACAGGATCACCTTAACTACACATAGTAAAATTGACCATGCTGATAGTCCCGCTAGAGACATATCGAGTATTGATAGAACCATAGCAATAGAAATTAGAATATCGATGTAACAAGTGATGAAGCTATGGAAACGGAAAATAATCCATCTAAAGAGAAGTAGGTAGCTCGTCTACGCTGAATATGAATTGAGTTTAACGTTCGTGAACATGCATGCGACGCCGAAGAGAGAGCAAACTTCAGCAATGCAATTTACCTAAAGCACTACTTAAAAAACTCAACATCTCAACGGTACCAGAAACAAAGACCCGAATTACAACTCAGCATCTAAAACGATTTCACTTTCAAATAACCAATAAAAAATGAGACGGCACTGACGGTCATTAGTAAACTTAGCTTTGTCTAATTAACCGTACAAAGAACAAATCCAGCAAGCCATCAGCAGGTACTTCTGTTAATTTGCTAAGAGAGATTGCTAAGCAAGCGACTTTGTTCAATAAACAAAAGATTAAATAAATAGAACGAATGCAGCGTACCCGGCAGACTCTCCAATGCACCAGGAACAATCTAGAGCGAATGCATCAGTACCCGGCAGACTCTCCAAGGCCTCAAGGACAAAAGAGATCATCAGTACTTGAAACTGTCGCAGTCACAACAAAGCAGAGAGGGTCAGCACTCGTGCCAACACCGACACGCACACTTACACAGCCGTGAGTCACGACGCCTCTGCCCAGGACAAGCAAAAAACATACACGCAGGAATGCACAGAGTGCCAACCAAGGTCGAGGTTAGGTGTCTGATATCAGTGTCACTGTAGGAAGAGACACACATACATACACGCCTAGCGGAACAGAGATACCACACTACAAAACAACATGAGCAAGATCAGGGGCAGCACAGCGTGAGCAGGTTGGCACGTAGGCTATTCCGTGATGTTTGTGAAAATCACTGCCAAAATATAGATTAGTTCAAGTATATCTTGCCACCGCATGCACGTTACAAAAGGGGGAGAGAAAGATTCATATATTGCCACATCGTATGACGAGAGAGCGTGACACTGATGAAGGAAGGTTTTTCCATAAGGCATGAACGCGCAGGGTTATGCAACAAGTCGAGAAAGATTATTAACAGCAAAAGTATCATTAGTAAGAGAATGGAGATGTAAAGAAGAATCTGGACCCGAAAAGAAGGATGTCCCGCTGGAGAAGCTAAAGCTATGTTAGCCTAACGGGTTCCCGGTGGTTTAATACATGACAAACCGACGGCCTCGGAACTCATCAGCAGCTGGTTAAATTGGACCAAAGAGCTACCGCAGTCATACCTCCACAGTCGGACACGTTGCCAATGCCAGTTGCAAGCCTATACAAAAGAGAAGGAGAGCCCGGTGGAACCACATCTTCGGATCGATACACTTAAAAAGTTCGACGCTCCAAAACTGAAAAGAAGTAGCACCGGCATCTACTAGCACAAGACTGCGCTATTGTAAGTAGCTCACCCTTCCTCAACTGGGCCAGTGGGCAGAAGAAGGGGAAATCACCAGGTCTTCTAGCTATGCTCCGCAGGCTCACAGAGAGTAGTGAGCTAAACAAATCGTAAAATCCGAGAAGAAAAAGCCCCGCCTGCCCTGCCAGCTCACCTGGCCGTCGCATGAAGGGCCGTTAAAAAAAAATAGAGAAAAGGCACACAAATAAGCGCTGAATGAACGTGAGCTTGTGCCAAGCTGAGTCGAGACGGATCTGCAGGTGGGGGCGGAACGCCACCGCCACAAGGACAAATGGAGGAAAGTTTCGTTTGTTGAAAGAAATATAATAAAATTTAGAGTTAAAGTGATCAAACAAAACTACCGGTAGTGAAGTTCAACGAAATGAATCTATATGAAGTAAAAAGCACATTGAAGTAAAAGTAGTGTAAAAACTCAAACGGTATTAGCTGAATCTTGAAGGCTGGCGTTATTGTTTTAGCAAGAGCGCAATCCAATGCCTCACATGACAGTGGAAAATTATCCCAGTCCTATAGGCCTAGATAGGCTCACTACACCTGCTTACACCTCAAGGGACACGTAAACCGAAAAGAAAGGTTGGGGTTACTACGAAGACAAGAAAATTAATTCGACCACTGAGTCTGTCGAGCTAATTAGAACTAGTCGACCTCATTGTTAGAATAGACATGCCCTAGCTACTGTGGTGCTAAGACAATAATAATCGTACGTCGTCAGAAACGAAGGACAGTTTCCAAGTTAAAAATTTATTCAGACTTTTCACTGTTAACTGTGTCAACGATTCCCATGAAAACAAATACACTAGACTAAATAATTACATGCAATACGTCTGAGTTTATCTTGTCCTTTCTACTGAACAAAACACATTTACAATTTTTTTAATATCAGAAATTTGTATCATAGTTAAATTATTAGCTTAGATGCCTCCTTGGTCGGTGTGTCGTAACTACCTACATGAGTGACACTGAGGCCAAAGAAGCCTCATTATAGCGAAGCTAAAGGAAGTAATTTCATTTCTACATAGGAATGATAAAACGGAAGATTACCAGCTCCAGTAAGAGAGCCGTAGGGCCGCAATGCCCATGACGTCACTTCGGTACATCACCACTGGCCAGTAGCCACTGAAAGCGCACGATTTGCACTTTGCAGTCCGAGTTTCAGGGTTGAGTTTGGAGTCTTCAAGCGTGGGGGCATTTCTGGAGAGTCGGAGTCGGACTTGTCCAATCCGCCTTTGCAATCAATCTTGGTCGCAAAGCGGTCACGTGAACAATCAAAACGCTATTATTGGTTCATAATGGCACTATCTTACCAACATTGAGTTAACAGATAATACTGATATGCCAGTATTATCTGCACCTTATCCGGCCGTCAAAAATTACGGCGAAGAATATGTGATGCCACTTCTTCATCGTTCACAATTTAGTTCCTAAATTGCATTTCAAGGAAGCGCTGCATTGCTAGGCCGAAATTCTGCTGATCAGCGAAACTCTTCTTATCCTTCGGTGACACGCAAAGCATCAATCCTTGCTGACAATACAAAGTTCGGCTCTGTATCATAGATACGCCATCTCATATTAGTCGCAATTTTTTGCTCACTCGAAAAGCTGTATCGTCAAAAAAAAAAACAGAAGAAATTGCATTGGAAAAAACAATTGCCGAAACGAAATCACAGTGTTCGCTGCTCATCATTGTAGTTCTACTATACTCTTACCCTTTGTTCCACTGATCAAGTACCTAGCTACTCCATTTTCACGTGCATTCAGGGCAGCTGGAGTTTTGATGCAAGACGAGCGTAAATATAAGGATGCATGGAGGTGCTTACAGAAGCTTCAGAGATTTTCGATGGTTAGAATTCAATGGTGCTAAAGCAAAAAGTGTATCCCAACATGAGGTTGCTATAATTCTGCTATCATCTGCAACCTGTTCTATTTTTCACCAATCGGTTTTCAACAGTGCGTGACAATGGCCATAGTCTCCAACCTGGCCTAATTTTTGTCTGTATTCCTCAAGCGTGGAAGAAGATGGACGGATAACTACACAGTGAACTTACTTATAGCGTTTGACGATCATTAAATACAAGTTTCACCACCAATTGTGCTCGATAAGACATTCACAGAGTGAAAGGTTCAATATAGGAAGGCAAGTCCTACCATACATACCCCCTGTACCATACTCGGTATACTAAAGCCAGCACAATCTCTTGCATCCAAAACAAAGATTTTACGGAAACGCAGAGGACAAATAAATGGTGAGGAAGACCCAGACGTAAAAGCTAAGCTTGCATCACAAGAACCAGTAAGTACAGTTTAGTACCGAGATGATGAGTCAGCTCTTTCCGGTAACCGAGAATGTCCAGGCTTCAGACTAGTGCTTTCCGGTAACGCGGGCTGAACTCCAGCTCGCTACTACAAGTTAGGTGTGTGTGCGCGCATGCGTGCAAGCGCGCTGTAAATTCCAGCGTTGAGCATCTACGATACCAGGCAAATTTTTAGTTTTGTGCAACCCGCTGAAACGAAAGTGAAGACTGTAGAGGTGGCAGTGTGGATCCAGCTTCTGTGCCCCCCCCGGGGGGGGGGGCAGCAGATGGGGGGGGCTCCGTGCCTGCGGAGCTAGCGGCTCAGGTTGTGGTACGCTACGGGGGCTGCGCTGGAAGCCTGAAATATGAGCCCAGTAAGTCAAGAGACACAAACAAAACATCTTCAGTAAGACAGGATGAAAATGGAAGGAGACAAAAGTAGGCACAAACGACCTGGCGCATCCAAGAGCAGCACTGCTCATATCTTAAACGCTTACTTCGATTTACAATATGAATATAACTGTACTAAATCTAGCGTTTGTCTGGTGCAAGCCTCAAGGAAATATTGCAAAGCGAGAATTAAGACGCTCAACCTAATCTTTGTTCGCATTAAAATATCTTGTCTACATCGTAAATGCGGACGTTTCAACCATCAAGGTCATTCTCAGCACCTGGAAAGATTATCATAGCGGACCCAAAATAAAATAGGCAGGCTCGGACCATCCCACTAACATTCATAGCATCTTTCAGTCAGTCCATATATGTATTAGTTTCGTAACACTGTAGAAAAAAGTACAGCCCGAGAGACGCTAATTAAAGCGGCGGGGGGCCGAACGCCCGCCGTATACGTCACACAACAGCATTCCTGGCTACTTTTTTTTGTGCACACATCGGAGAAGCAAAGAAAAAATATTTTGGCCGCAGCTCATAGCCAAAAATATACACAAGAAGGCAGAGCGCAGTGAGCTTAAGTTAACACTTTACCGTTGCTGGCTACGTGCTATAAATTAGAGCTTACTGACTGTGGCAAAATGAGTGCGTCCATACTTCGCAGCACCCAAAACCTTGAACTTAACCTTCCATTGTAGAAAATCCGTTTGTTGCACGTCCGTCACCCGTACCTGCAACGCAATCCTGCCGTTACGGGGAGTTAATCCGTCTTTCAAGCTGAGAAATTTATGTTACACTTCATATAGTGTTACTGCCCCAAGACAAGCACAGTACCCTATATTCATGTAGAAAGGGTTAAGACGGGCTCACACGACGATCTTGTGTTCTTCGCACGTAAATTATTCGATACATTTTTCTGGTAGTAGATGGACCAACAGTCCCATTCCCAGAGAGCAGTCGAGACTCACGCTCTGGCCCTCTAAGAGCTACTCCCGGTGTCAAAATCATTCACACATTTGGAGAAGAAAAGAATAAACTCAACCGAGGAGTTTGATCATGCAAGCATAACTATCTACTACAGATCCGCGGATCTCTAAAGCTTTAGGCTGTTTGGGATATGAAAGACAATACATTAAAGTGGCCTCTGAATCGTTGGCTGTAATGAGTTCGTGATTCCTTGAGCAGAATTTAGTAGCTATGGAGGGTGTTGCTCCCTCCATTTGTCAAGACGATTTTTAAAATTGACTGTCTCAGTACCGACAACTTCGGAAGGGAGTGTATTCCAAAATCCAAATGTTCATTATGAAGCAAGGGGAGAACAAAATACTCGCGATTGAAGATTTCGCAGCGTCGTGTAAACACAACTGTGCTTATGTGTCTACAAAAAATTTGCTCAAATGTAAGTCGTCACTGGCGTCGCAGGCAGTGCAAGTGCAACTACCTATAAAGTTTCGGGCATCGCTGCAAACTTGAACTGAATGAAAACTCAGAAACCTACACACACTTCTACTGCTGCTCAACCTGACACAAAAACGCATTCGGACGCCCGAGTATGAGACACAAAACAACTCTCGCCGTCAGCCCTTCACCGGACAAATGACCATAGAGATTTATATATAATGCTATTTCTACGAATGCTTTTCCAGCGCCCAGTAGAAGGTTAGGGTAATGTCAGTCACTGCCGTACAACGGGGATCTGGAGGGTCGGCGTCAAGGCGCTGCTCCTCGCGCGTAACACGAGATGGGCGAACCTAACTAACCAACTAACCCATCCTAGACACCCTGAGGGGTACTACGTAATTATTAGATACAGACGACTGAGATTCCACGCAACGAGGAACACCGCGCATTGAGAACGCCAAGTGGGAAAAGAAGAAAGAACAACATAACGTAAGCAGGGAGCAGAGCTATTTACAGATTCGTGAGTGGCCTCAGTCGCTCCCAAACATTCACCATCCGTCGATGGCCAGCGAATGGCAGTTGGCGTGAGATGCGCCCTATACGTAGTCTGTGCTTTCTCTCTTAACCTCAGCTTCAGTAAATAGTCTCTCGTTCTCGCTGTGGTCGACACACGCGACACATATGCTGTCAATTCCAGGGAGTTCTCGCCATATGTTAACGACGACCGACGGGTGCCATCTTGAGAGTGGGGAGGGGGTCTTTAGTTTAGGAAGGCACCCACGAACACGGGCCATCTTGAGTGGGACCAAACTATGAGAGGCACCTACGTACACACGCCATACTGCCACACCCTTTGACAGCGCCCATGCACCCACATGCACCACTCAGATGAGCATATAAATAGGTACATCATTAAACAAAAAGACTATGAAAACTAAAGTACACTTCCAAATTTAAAACTTGAGCACTCTTCTCTCGTTGGCAGTACACGAGAAAACTAAACAGAGGCTCCACGAATTAAAGCAACTTAATTCATTATACAACAAAACGAAATGGAACAACAAAAGACTGCTCGTCTAATGTGCTCGGTTCACTTTTCGAGCAACGAGCAAAAGACGGACGAACTTGAGATGCACGAATCGGCGGTTTTTTCACGGGGAGGGAGAAAGTGTTGGATAGAGAAGAGTGAGAGTGTCGAGATAGTAGCTAACTTGGAGGCGGAGTACCTACCTCCACAGCTGCAGGCACACAGTGTGTGTCACGGTGTGGTGGTTCCAGCGAGAGCGCGCGTCCGTCGTATCGTTGCTACTGCTGCTGCTGCTGCTGCTGCTACCATCATCCAGTGTAGCAAGACAACAACACCAAGCAGGGCTGGTAAGCTGTATAGACACTGACTAACCGCAATAATCTTTCGCAAACGGTGGAGCGGTGAACTGCAGCAACAACGGTAAGGCGATACTGACACGGCGGCATCACCGGAACACGCACGGACCGTGCGATCTTCCAGCGACGTTATAACGTTGGGGAGGAACAAAGAGACGCATGCTCAACGCAACAAGCAGAGAACGTGTGACCGGAGGTTAAGTACATGAAGCAGAGCTAGAAGGCACTATGCTGGACGGAAATACGAGGTACGAAGCGTAACGTGCCAGGTGCGTGAACTAGAGAGAAACGAGTCAGTGCATACCAGAGCGCGTTACGTACTTAGAACGGAAACCACAAAATATTTAATGCGTAACAATCTGGGTATGAGAACAAAGATATGCAAATGAGGCAGAGCTAGGATATTTAAGGTTCGTTGGACGGAAGCAAACCAAGAGAAATAAAACGCAACTACTGTAGAGTAAATTTAGTATCTAACGCACATCTACGGCGCAAAGAGTTTCGCAACAAAAGGTGCTTGGCAATTACTAACGAATATTTCCTTTATTCGCTTGTAACGTATTTAGGAACCTACAAACAGGTATATTTTCAACTAGAACGCCTCGTGGCGTATGACCATCAGCCGCGGTAGGAGCAAATTTCATCGCCATAATTTGTAATGGACGGCTGATCCTAGTTCTTCAGTGTGGTCACATCGAGGACAGCCCACCAGACTCCCTGCAAAAAGCCGTGAACATAGCTCAACTCCTTCTACCTGTTTTTGGATGGAGAGCAAATTTCATCGCCGTCATTTTTTATGGCCAGCAAAACCTAGTTTTCTGGCGTGGGCCATATCGAGGCCAGCCCACCAGACTCCCGGCAAAAAACAAATCATGAACGTAGCTTAACTCCCTCTGCCACTTTTGGGTGGAGAGCAAAATTCACCGCCGTCATTTTCTATGGCCAGCTAATTCTAGTTTTTTGGCATGGGTCACATTGAGGGCAACTCACAAGATTTCCTGCAAAAAATCATGAACATACCTGAACTCTTTCCATCTGTTTTTGGGAGTTAGGCTGGAGAGAAAATTTTATCGCCGTCATTTTTCATGGCCAGCTACGCCCAGTATTTTGGCATGGGTCACATCTAGGTCAACCCATCAAACTCCCCACAAAAAATTATGAAGATTGCTCAACTCCTTCGACCACTTTTTGGGTGAACAGACATACAAATATATATATTTATATATTTATTTAAATCTTTAATGAAAACATTATCACCTCTCACACTTCGTTCGCGGGTGATAACGATACATAGACACGCATAAAGAGAAAGCTACATAGAAGTAAGGAGAGAAATCAGAGTACAGTATAATACATACAGATACATAGGTACCTACCCCAGACTTACCGTACCGTCAATAGTGATCTCCCCTTTACAAGCTAAACCCATAACGGCAGAAGCTTTCACGCGACAGCAGCGTTCGGATACACGAAGCTTCCGGCAATGCAAGAAAGACAGACGAGAGACTGAAGCGCAGAACCCAGAGCGGAGAGAGAGAGAAAGAGAGAGATCCCTTCACACCATTACAGCGTCACGGTACCTGCACCGTGCAGGCAGGGGGCTGCGGCTCCCCCTGCTACAGGCGAGAAGTTAAGACAGGAATTTGTTACTAAATGTAGCGATGCCATGTGAATCTCGGAGTCTGAACAGCACCGCAGTCTTCCACTACTGCGGTGAAGTAGAGAACACAATCTGTCGCTTGCCAGCAACGTCGCCTGAGTCTCTTGAGTCTAAAGCAGGATTGAGGAGTCTGATGGATGAAGTGGGACTCAGATGCCGACTCATGGGTATAACCAGTTTCCGACACCGACTCTTGGCCTTAGAAACTCTCCAACTCCTGCCGATTCTGCAGTCACAGTCAAAAGAGCACAGGCTACTGAGAAGCAGAAACCAGAATCATCTACTGCGAGCTACAAAGGATGAACAAGAACATGTGAAGTTAAGATGACAGACTGCACCATTAAAAACTGCATAACAAATGTGAACAAAAAAAAAATGGGCAGTGACTTCAATAAATTTCGTGAAGTCATGACAACTGTGCCCCATTCTCGTCTAGAAGACCAAAAAAGACGCTGCTCCAACCAACTTTGAACGAGAAGTTGAGATGAGAGGTGGCGGCACTGAACCACTGCCAAATGACGGCATTTCTGAATGCTTTTACACTTTTACAAATACTTTCCCCATGTATTGTATCACTTTTAAGATACAGAGCTAGTAAAGGAATGCGGCAAGCAAATGAATGCAAATGCACATGAGAGATTCAGTGCACGATGGAATAGAGCTGGTGGCTTGAGTACGGACGATACAGAAGAAAGCGGGTTGTCCATGGGGGTAGAAAATCGCTTCTTTCTCTGAGTGACATGAAGGGGTCCGCTCGAGTTGTACTGTACAACGCTGGTGGTCCCATGACAGCACTGTGAGGTTCATACATTGTATCGATGTTTGGCTCTACATTTGAATAACCTTGCTGCTAGTAAATGATTGATTGAAATGCGGACTATCAAGACATGATGCGGCCGCAGGTTTTCTACTTGGTTGTATTCACGAGTAATCGGGATCGAAACCGCTGGCGAACCTGAAGAGCCAAATTTTTGTTTAAGATACAGGGTCTGCAAAATTTTCATAGATGAGTTTCATCAGCATTCAAATACATGCTGAAGTAGGAAACTACAAAGGCGGCTATATCCGCTGCCCCGCTGAACTGATATAAGTCGACATGCATGCAATTACAACACAAACAGCACAGCTTTTATTGCGTAATGAAAAAATACTCTGGGTACGTTTGTACAATTACACTCAGTTAAACCTCCTCTGTATACTACTGTAATACAGTCTACGGTAGATAGAGGAAGAATGTAAAAATAGAGGAACTCCGTCATGGAGCATACAGTTGGACGAGAAGGAACACTAAAACGATCTAGAGTTAATAAATGCAAGAAAGCGAATGGCAGTGAGCACGGAAGAAAGATGTCCCTACGACTTGGGTAAAGGCAAGCTCACATCGTAGACAGTCTTTTATTCCTCGTACGTAGAGCAAAGTGTTCGATCGCATGTTTTGTTGCAGCCCTGTACACAAACATAACTGCGTGCCGCCGCCGCCCCCACCCAAAAAAAATACAAAAATATTAGCCGCAGAGTCCGTTTGTTCAGGAATTTTCACTAGTTAATTTTCTGATATTTTTGTAGTATCAGCAGCAGTGAATCAGGAGTCAACAAACTGTGCTCGGTTCAAGCAATAAAACATTACGCTGCTTTGTTTTGCTTATGAAGAACAAAAAACACAAAAATAAACAGACGGGCATTTCTTTACAATTTTGGCGAGAAAATTAGCAATGATGATGTCAGAATTGCTCGCTTGCATCATATTGTATGCTTGTATTCATGATTCTAGAACTATTTAAATGCTTTCAGTTGCGCCAAGAGACAATGATGACGTCACAACGAAATGAAACGGTCAACTTGAGGTGCGTTTAGAAGTTGCCCGTCGGTGTCTCCTTTTGTCTGAGCAGAAGATTATAATGTGAACCCTAATTACATTAACCCAAGGGCTCCCCCCTAGAGGGAGCGACACTCACGTACCGTTCAGAAACAAAAATGTACAACTGATATCGATCTTCCCGTATCGTTCCTTAATCGTAACTATCAGCTAACACGTTAATTGCTTGGAACCAACACGCAACGGAACGAATCTATACACTACAACTTCAACAAAGAGAAAACAGACAGCAGCGAAAGCTAATCCATGATAAATTCAAACCACCAATTCCCGGATACGAAGCTCAGATACCGCTGACGATGACAAGACACTAACCATATCTCATCCGTAATTATATCCAGTCTGTTGGTTGCTCAATTGCTTGGTTGGTTGGTCTCACTGTTTCGACGTGAAGTATTAGAGAGAAAGGAATTCTTCGTTCAAAGACATCGTTCAAAGACAGAGGGACAACTGTTTTGCAAACATTTTAAAATCTGAAAGCTGAGACACCCAAAGCAATTATTTTTTGCCGCCATTTAGTAACAGCAATTAAACAATCAATCAATTTAGTAATAGTAATCAAACAATCAACAACAACTTTATTTAGTACGCACAAGGGGATGGTACAATAAATGTATGGCACACAGCGCGCGCCACTATACAGTTAATTAGATCCGATTAGATACCTGGCAAAAAGCGGTCAAGATAGTAGCAGATGGTTCTTCAAGGTTCAATGAGGCCACAATGTTTATTACGTATCTATATGATACCAAAAATTAAAATGAAGTTACGGTACGTCATGCATATGATAGCATATAGTGCGATGAGCTTCATGTTGTCTGCGACGAATGATTGCAGGCAACGCATTAATAATACGGAAAACAAGGTACTTATTTGTTTGACAGAGCACGCACGTAATCAAAACAATAAAATAAAAATTTAAGATTTCACGCCCCCCTTGACTGTTAGGAGGGAAGATAGGCAGACATTCGACCCTCAGATGAACAAACGTTTATGTTGACAAAATGAGTACGGAAACGCACGCACAGGCAGCTAATTTAATCGATGCTTGAAGTGATGAAGGCAGGTGAGGCCTATGCTTCAGATTTGATGTGATGCAATGATACAGGTGTCTGTCCTTTATCCGTGGGCCCCTCTGTTACTATATATACACTTTTCTTTAGTTGCATTCCCCTTTAAATCTTCGTTACACTCTTTTAGCTTTAAACTAAAATACCTAACTATCAATTTAAAACATGTCAAGTTTTAGATAAAACATATCAAGTTCAAATTAAAATCAATTAATCCATTCATTGATTGAATTTATTTTAACTTCAAGTTGATTTTTAATTTGAATTAATTTAATTGCGATTTAAGTCAAAAGGGTTCAAGTTGTAGGGTGTATTTGAAGTTTCCAGCTGAACTGACGCTATAGACAGACAGACAGATTTTTGCACATTTCCACTAACAGCAGAAAGTTCAATCACAATTCGTAATCGCTCTGCGGATGCGGCCTAAAATTTGGGCCAAAATGTCGTTTGAAGTTCCGAACAAGGTAAGGCGAAGAGGATTATATACACAGTACACTAAAGGAAGTAGGGAAGCTCCTAAGGGGTAAATAACGCGACAGCGCATGTTAGCGGGAGCTAAACGTCATCGTTACGCCACGCTGTGATTGGCTAGCGATGCTGCGCGGTGACGTAATC
>LQNS02277717.1:25120950-25131234 GCA_001587735.2 Parhyale hawaiensis | reverse complement strand
TGGCGGATACGAATAAAATACGAGCCACACAATTGGCGGATACGAATAAAATACAAGCCGCACAATTGGCGGATACGAATAAAATACGAGCCACACAATTGGCGGATACGAATAAAATACAAGCTACACAATTGGCAGATACGAATAAAATATAAGCCACGCAATTGGCGGATATGAATAAAATACAAGCCACACAATTGGCGGATATGAATAAAATACAAGCCGCACAGTTGGCGGATATGAATCACATACAAGCCACACAATTGGCGGATACGAATAACATACAAGCCGCACAGTTGGCGGATACGAATAAAATACAAGCCGCACAGTTGGCGGATACGAATAAAATACAAGCCGCACAATTGGCGGATAATACGAATAAAATACAAGCCACACAATTGGCGGATACGAATAAAATACAAGCCACACAATTGGCGGATACGAATAAAATACAAGCCACACAATTGGTGGATACGAATAAATTACAAGCCGCACAGTAGGCGGATACGAATAAAATACAAGCCACACAATTGGCGGATACGAATAAAATACAAGCCGCACAGTTGGCGGATATGAATCAAATACAAGCCACACAATTGGCGGATACGAATAAAATACAAGCCGCACAGTTGGCGGATACGAATAAAATACAAGCCGCACAGTTGGCGGATACGAATAAAATACAAGCCGCACAATTGGCGGATACGAATAAAATACAAGCCACACAATTGGCGGATACGAATAAAATATAAGCCACACAATTGGCGGATACGAATAAAATACAAGCCACACAATTGGCGGATACGAATAAAATACAAGCCACACAATTGGCGGATACGAATAAAATACAAGCCACACAATTGGCGGATACGAATAAAATACGAGCCACACAGTTCGTGGATATATAAAAGAAAATGAGAATCAGTGTGTGTGTGTGTGCAGCCACCAAATCCAGTGTGCAATCTTAGCCTTTTACCATCCACACTATACATAAATTTGAGTAGAAATAGCACAATTTAAAACGTGACAGTACCTACGGTTAGGTAACCTTCCTTTGGCGGTCACTGGCACACCCCTGCACTGCTGATCAGTTGTGTAAACTGATAACGAGACTAGATGAGAATAGGTAGCTATAGAAAGTTTTAGTCAACAAAGCCATGACTTCGTGTTAGAAGCGAGGAAGAAAAAGGGAAATGAAGCGCATCAATTAACATAAGGAGCCCATAAACGAAGGATTACCGAGCATGGGAACACCCAGTTTAAAAAGAATACAGTACCTACAGGGTAGGTAACACACCGCACCGTAGACACTGTGAGGTAGCTATAGAAGTTTGCAGCGTAATAGCCTAGCTAACATCGGGCAAGATTTCAATACGAATTAAGTGAAATGAGAAAAAGAGTAGAGACGAATAATTAAAAAAAAAACAGCAACATCCTGTAATGGAATATAAGATTATACTGAGTAGTCTTGATTTATGATACCAGTTCTAAG
Source organism: Parhyale hawaiensis (assembly GCA_001587735.2). NCBI lineage: Eukaryota > Metazoa > Arthropoda > Malacostraca > Amphipoda > Hyalidae > Parhyale > Parhyale hawaiensis. The sequence continues at coordinate 25,129,742 of LQNS02277717.1, read as the reverse complement.
TAGATGTATTGGAACAGAATACCTACGGTACTATGATTGGACGATCGCAATCTTTATTCAAGTCATACAGTTCGGTGTGTACCTACTTAATCCGCACTCAGAAGGATTTAACTTGATCTTGAAAGCGTACTTAACGAGATGCATAAAGAGTGAATTAAATAAAATTGAACAACAACATTGCAGGGATCAACTGAACTTCATCACTACACGACGGCAAGACACACAACGCTGTGAAAGGTGACTAATGACTAGAGTCCGGATTTATTGCGCTTAAAATAATGCAGTTATAGCTCCTAAAAATTGCTCTTATTGCAACTAGAATTTGCTCTTATTGCACCTAAAAATTGCTCTTATTGCACCTAAAAATTGCTCTTCTTACACCTACGCAATAGGGGTGGAAGAAATAGGAAACAAGGAAAAGACAAATACAGCAAAAAATTGAAGGACCAAAAAAGGTCGGATAGCCAACTGGAATAGCATGTCAATGGATCTACGGACACTTAGACTATAGCAGTTCCAAATACCAATTGTAAGTAGGTATACATCGCGCTTACGCTAATTGACAATTCTTCCCAATGGCGAGAGTGATTCTCGCGAATATCTCGCTTTACCTGTACCCATGATGTAACTATCCCCGGAACGAAAAAGGTTACAAAAATTTAATAGTTAGATTTTGAGATTTTGCAACGCAATTATATCTTTACCCCAACAAAAACATTGAACAATAATTTATAAGGGAATCCGTTGTCATAGCGTATAAAGTCTTGTGACATGTGGCATTTATTATCACATGACTTCATACTACAATACAAGTTATAAATGCAATATTTTATGTTATCTAAGGGCAAGTTCACCCGTCCCTCACCGTAAAGCGTTCAATCACGAAAATGAATGAAGACGAACTGTGCGTCAACTTTTTCCGTCTCTGTCCACACGTAGACGTGTCCTTCATTCAAATGAATGATGCCGCACGTTCAGTAATGAATATGATAGGCCTATAGTTTCTTTAAATTTTCGCTTATATTTCGAGTCGGTTTGGTCACATTCGTATCCTACATTCTTATAGCCTGATTTTGATAGGAATAGCCTTTTCCAAAATATTTAACCCCTAATAAACCGATAGAAGAGAAATCAGCGCAGATCAATCAGTTGGGCTTCCAAATCAAAGATGACGTCCGTTTACTGACAATATTTTCAGATTTTCTAGTTTTCTTGTCTTAAACGGGAGTTCAGTGATTCTGATCAATAAAGTAGGCCTTACGATAAAGACTTTTTTGTCGACTTGTCCAAGACCTGTGAACGCTGCAGAGGATAAATTTACTATTTCTAGGTTCTGTTCACTGAACTTGAATGACGCAGCGCGTTCAAAAAAGGACATGCTTCATCCAGGACATGCTTAGTCCTTCAGTCTCCCGAGTTTGCTGCAGCCGCTTCTACCAAATTAGCTCGCCGCGTCCATAAGTTTGACTGAATGCGTTACGATGAGGGACGTAAGAGCACGGCCTAATATATTGCATTTATAGCTCTCATTGCAATTATTGCACTTATAGCTCTCACTGCAGTTATTGCACTTATAGCTTTTATTGCACTAGCCCCGTAGACTGCAATAAATCCGGGCTCTACTAATGACACTGAAACCTAGTAGCAAAAGTAATAGTCAAGACGTCCAGTACACTGCGAATTATCACCACCTAACAAAATTGCGTATGATGATCGTTACATTTATTGTGTCATATTTCAAATCCATGAATCAGATACAGAGTAAGTACGGCAGAGCACGGTTTCCAACACATAAGGTGCATAGTACTGCAAAGCAGTACAGCCAGCACACGAGCTATAAAACACTGCAAAACGGTGTTGCCAACACATGGGATAGAGAACAGTGTTACCAGCACAGGATGGCGTGCAGAGGGAAGGGCGAGAAGGAACAGACAACTGACAGCAGAGCCAAGCAAAAAAATCCGACAAATTATCGATTGCGCAGCAACGCGACACAGCATCGACACTGCTGCTGCTGCTGCTGCTGCTGGGGCGGATCAGGGACTGGATCCTCAAAGCACTTCGTGAGCTTGGATGCTAGCTAGCTTGCTTGCTTGTGTCATTCAAAGAATGCTTGCAGTAGTTGCGTTACTAACTCGTGATACGACTGGACTACATTCAGTATTTTTGAGATTTTTGATATGAACTAAATATGGGAGAGGCCTGAATGTAAAATTACAGGTGATAAAATTATAGCTTATCTCAGTAGCCTAAAGATGAAATTAGATTCTACCTTAGTTTAAGCCCTGCAAGATAAAACACACCGTTCAAGGGAAGAAGAAAACGAGATATGTAGTAGCGTATGTCGAAAGAAACATGGAACCCCTGTACGGTACGGGAAATAGGTACCTATAGGTATCACACTGAATCTAAGCGCACAGGTTCAGCAAGTCCAGAAAGACGAGGAAGAACAGAACAGCACAATGTACCATTAATAAGAGTATGAAAAAACGAAGGAAGGAAAGTGAGTACGAAAGAAAAATGTCCCTAAGCCCTCACGACCGCAATCCAAAGGGGTTCCTGCATGGGAGGGGCAGCTCCCCTTAGCAAAACATGGGCGAATCTGGCTGTCACAAAACCCCATGACCTCTCCTATGCTTCCCGCTGAGGATATTGTCATACACCTAATCAACAAGAGATGAAATTGCAGAAGATCCTCCATCTGCAAACAAGATCTGAACGCTGCTCGAAATCAGAGCTTCAAGCCAGGTTAGCAAAGAGATATAGCTACGTGGTAAAATAAAATGAAAAATTTTCTCCAGCTGACTTCTGAAAAGTATGATAGATATGATTATACAGCAGTAAGTCTTTAGGAACGATATCAAGTGTAACAGGAAACTAGATTACAAAAAAAAAGTATTATGTAAAAAATAATACACCTAGACCTAACCCAAGCCCGGATGAATAACTAACAATGAACAGAAAGTACTTATTGGGCTTCGCAAAAGTCCTGACCTATTTTGTATTTTCAAAGCGTGAAACTCATTTCAAAGACTTGATGAAAATTATTGACAATGACTTATTCATAAACCATTTAGATAATATAATAACTGGTAGCAGTGCTCACTTTTATATATTGTTGGTAATGGAAGGATGAAGGATGAAGATGGTAGCTCTACTTCGCGCGGGTCACCAGAAAGCGGATATTGTTAGGTTGCAAAATGCAAAATCGAGTCATCATTTTCTCAGATGAGCAGACCTTCACTGTGGATCCTGTCTTCAACAAACAGAACGATCGAGTTGTGAGCTTTGGCCAAGATATCTCCGATGTTCGTTATGTCTCCACTACAAAGCATCCGGCCTCTGTGATGATGCTTGGGGTTGTGGCCTCCAATGGAGAGAAGATGCCTCCAGTGTGGTTCAAGGGCGGTTACAAGTTGACAGGGGCTGAATCCAGGGATATCATGGCCACAAAAGTTCTTCCTTGGATCAGAAAAATCGTCAAAGATGGAGATTACGTGTTTCAGTAAGATGGTGCACCAGCACACACGTCGAAAACCGTCCAAAACTGGATGAGCCAAAACATAACTTTCGGGCCCAAAGACTTTTTGGCCCCACAGTCGCCTGATCTCAATCCTCTGGATTGCAGCGTGTGGCCGCATATTTAAAGTAAAGCATGCAAAGATCGCCACAACATTGAGGAGCTGAAAGCTTCTGTGAACCGCACTTGGGCCCAGATGAAGAAGGACTACGTCCGTAATGTGTGTAAGGACTTCCGACCACGATTAGGGCGTGTCATTGCTGCCAATGGAGGTCCTATTGAATAGCAATGTTTAAATCACAATAAGCTAATACATTGCAAATCTTGTTTATTTCAATATAAACAAAGCTTTCACGAACTTCGGATGACAAATTATTAAAACAGGTCAGGACTTTTGCAAAGCCCGGTAGGTAGAAAAAACAAAAGACGATCATTAGTGATCTCATGAAAATGGAAGGAAACAAAGAATTGACGGAAAGTGAGATGTTCTGAAAGCAGAGCTACAGTAAGTCTAATGTAACCTAAGGAATCCCCACGGCGATGCCAATCCCAGTACCTACCTACCGTACCTGTATAAGATCGACCAACCAAACCAACGAAACCTAGGCTAGGGACTGTTGCCCAGTCTATGCCTCCTAGCTGGGGAGACTGCAAAGGCGAAATTTGTGCCAAATCGAACTTACGAATTCAATTCATGTGAAGAGAACTACGTAGTATAGTTTCTTCAGCTTATGAACTTTCCAGTCCACCTTCGCACTCGACTAATTAAAAGAAGGAGCAAACGCAATCTTTCCCCCGAGGCATGACGCAAGTTTACGATTCCACGAGCACCTCTCCCGAGAACGGGACAACCACAGCAGAGATAAGAGGACCTATCGGAAGCGGGCCAAACAACGGGATTGCCCCATACCGTATGCAGAGGGAGCAGTAGCAGCAGCACTGCATGTATCTACATGCTGCTACAACAGCTACAGTACTTATTAGCTACTCAAATACTGTAGTTCAAAAGGGATGGTAGCGAGAAAGTGATGGAATGGGTTACAAATTGAACGTCGTTTTCCACTGCTGGTCTAGAGCAACTGTAAAGCTGCTTCTTGTAGAAAGTCGAGGGCAAGGTAGTCGCTGTTTCCTAAAGCCGACTGCCCACGTATGATTTTCGTTGACGCTACCAGCGTAGAGCCAACTCAACTCCTTCGATTACGCTGCCGTAACTGTAACTACGGCTTACAGTAGTTGACCATCTCGCTATAACTCCTGAAATATACGCCGGTGCGAAGTTGAATTCACTCACCCTCTCAATTGACACTTGGTGAAAGCAAAAATTACAGAGGCAGCTGAGATTTTCAATTTTTTTTTTTTTTTTTGAGATTTCAACTTAGGCGCAATTTGAAGCCGTGATCGCAGCAATATGATTGCCTAATTAGCCTACTCGTATTAGTTGAGTCGGTGCTATGTTGTTATCGCCGACTAAAGTCGTAAGAGGGCAGCAGACGTAATCATAATCGAAGGAACGGTAAATAGTCTAGGCAATCGCTATTAATGACATTACCTAGGGTATATGTTAGCTATGCTAATAGGGCATCATAATTAATATTCTAGCATTTACATATATAAACGTTTTAACTGGTAATTTCATGCAATTAATTATGACGTCAAATTATCATAATGCAAACAAAGGCTGCGGACCACCTCATCCACACTAAGCGACAATTGAGAAATGGTAACGGGATATGGCTGTTATCTGAAGCCAAAAAAAGCTTTCAATAATCAATTGCACGCATAAACGTGGTAAACAATTAAGAATGGGTAGTAGGTAACTAGATAATATCGATATTTTTACGCCAACAATAGCAGCGAACTTCACTTCATGGCAACGCAAGATCACTTTCATTCAAGGCAACCAATACAGTTAGCGGCTACAAATATTCGCGAATGAAGAGACAAGACCTCTGTGGAAGTGGCAAAAAAAATAATCTTATTTGCTGGGATAAATACAACAACGGCTTTTAACTATAGTGATAGACTAAAACGAACCTCGCGCAGTGAAAGTTGGGGGCTAAAAAAATAGTAAAATTGGTCACGAAGAGACTCTGGGCAACAGTGTTCTCTATTCAGCAACTGCGTGAGGACATGCCGTAATGAAAAATGTCTATGTAGGTCTCTAGCGTCATGAACAGACGGGAAATGCTGGTAAGACGGATGGATTGATATCTCGAGGCTCAGTTCTCTTTATTACCCCAGAATACTTTTTTAATTATCCTCAGTACTTGTAAATCACCCTTCAGTATTGTTTATTCACCATTCAGTATGTTTATTCACCATTCAGTATATTTATTCACTCCTCAGTACTTTTTATTCACCCCCCATCCGGGTGCACGAATATAACGGGTGACGGTAATGCGAAGGCATTAATATTTAACGTAAACAAAACCTGTTGATTAGTCTATACTTGAGATCACAGCAAACAGCGAGTATTTCGCTTTTGAGAGCCCGGCAGAAGAAGAATGACATCACGGCTTCCAGTTCCACAATGGTGACGACGCTTCGTCACAAGACAACTCCAGACCTTGGAACAGAAACGTCACTGTTCCAATAGAAGCACTAGTTTCGACTTGATATTCCACTGAATTATAAACTTTGTAACTTGGAGGTACTGGATCAAAAAAAAGTTTCATACAAGTTATCATCGAACCCTTAGTAACTGGGAAAATAAAACAATAAAAATTCTCATATTGAAAGGTAACCAAATCATTTGCTTACAGAGTCCCTGCGATTCGCGTCAACACGCTTTACGAACCAATGCACTTTACCTATGATTGTAGATGAGAAAACTGCAAGGACCCACTAACGCAGTGCGCTGCGGCGGCGGTAAATAGCAAATTGTATGGGTGAGGTCCGGGGTTAAATAGAAGACGGGGTCGAGCAGAACACTTGAGGACTTTGAAGGATGATATTCTTTCATATTAGTACCTACCACATGATGCAGGAGGGTCAACACTTGGTACAGGACAATGCTCGTAATATTTTTATCGTTTATACGGGTGCATTTAGAACTGATTGCTCCTTACGAACCGGTAGGTACCCAGGTGCAAAACAAACCCGACTTAAAAAGTTTCTGAAGCTAATATCAAATGATTTTTCTCTGATTTTTTCAAATGTCTCATTCCATAGCCTAAGATCATAATGATCTGATAGCAGTAGTGAGTAAGGCGACGAAATGCCTGCTCGTGACCTTTGACCTTTGACCTCTGGACCCCGCATGCTTCCGGTTTCCCAGGCCCAGCCCACTTTCGGTTCGCCCCTCCCCCCCTAACCCCCACTACACCGAAAGTGCATTGGCCGTCCTAAACCGGAAGGTCAAGGTCACGCGCAAAGTCGCGAGGGTGAAAGGTCACGAGCAGGCATTTCGTAGCCTTACTCACTACTGATAGCTACATGCAGAAATTTTTTAATCTTCAGTCAAGGTTTTTGCGTAGCACTAGCAAAACCCAAAAATGCACCGTCTGACCTCGGGGCCCGAATCCCCACCCAGCGGTGACGTGAGGTTATATAGATATATCTATTTGTTGTATCTACTTACCGACAAATTGAAACTAAAGGTGTAGGATACCGATAGCCGCATGGGATTAATTATAATAAAACTTCATGCACTTTATAGAGTATAATGTGCATCGTTGTCACCCTACGCACTTGAATAGATAATTGACTTTCCACATACCGGTATGCTCTTAGAGAAGACTCTCATCTTGCCGAAATTAGAGCCACAGACGTTCAAGCATCATGTTTCACCAAGTGCGCAGTATACCAATGTAAGTATGGCAAAGATGATAATTTGATTCATATATCGGAACCTTTTGCTTATCACAGAAGTAGGTAGGTACTGCTCAAGACAGGTCAGAGATAGTCTTTGGGAATCGATCACATGATGGACTTATCGGCAATAAAGTTGACGCTATGAAACTCTATAAGCAAACTAAATTCCGCACTTGGATTCACTCCACTTGATAAGCAAATAGACGCGGTTTACATTTTTATGACTTACGAGCGTAATAAAACTGCCGTCAATACCTAGATATGAATGGTTAACACCGCTCGACAAAATAGGTAGCATCACTCATTTATTGTTCTCCATACTGCATAAGAACTGCACAAACGTGATGCGATGATTGATGTGAACGCTGTCAGCTGATTTGTACATGCCAGTAGGTACATCAATTATGAAGACTATCAATTTCAAGCAGAACGAAGAAAACCAGAAGTCATGTACAGCCTACGTACCTAACATTTCCCTTAATGCATGTAGCTGAGAAAAACGTAATTGAATATTCATCTTGCGAGCTTGTGAATACACACAGGATTTTCAGAAGTCTCTTTAATTAACCAGAAACTAGAAAGTTCCATGTCAAGTAACGTAGGTACGTACGTTAAATGTATAGGGATTATGGTTTTCACTGATTGACATTTTTCAAACACAGGCTTGTCAGTACCAAGATCATGCTTATACCTAACAAGGCACAACGAACTTTCTATTTAGTAATCACTCTTGTGCCAGTTACGGCAAATGTATCGTGTTAAATCGAATTCCAGTAGTATTAATTATATTCCGGATTCAAGCTTCGATATCCTCGGTGCTCGCTGCGCTCGTGGGGCAGATACATGGAAAGAAGGAAGGAAGGGAGATGTGAGAAGCGAAGTTCTGAAATATTTTGAAAATTCAGCTAAAAACCACTAATGTTAAATAGAGAGATCTGTGTTAAATGAAACGAGGAGCCAGTGCAAGTCAACAGCAAATGGGCTACGACAGGGCAATACAGCAAAAATATAACTAACCTGTAAGAGCACAAAGAACAAAAGAAGCATATCGAGTATGAAACGGATTCCAATCTGAAACTTCTGCGGAAAAACTCTACAAGAGGCACCGTGTAACTATTCCACCAGTGAAGAACTGTACCAATGTAGGCTGTCTTCTTGGCACTGGCGTTTTTTTAGGTATAGCCTACTTTGCTGCTGACAGTAGAAAAGTTCATAATCCTGTAACGCCTGGACAGACAAAAAAAAAAACAGCGTCTCGTGGTAAACTGCATTATATGGGATGTAGCGTCGACCGGGGTGATTCAACACATTTACCGCATACTTTAAAATTACTAAAAAACGGCTGGGGCTAGGAAGTTGAAACTTTTCACACTTATATATGATGTGTCAAGGTACGTTCATGTCAATTTGTGGAGAGGTACGTTTTTTTGTATTGAAGTTATTAACGGAAAACCGCGCG
>LQNS02277717.1:25084677-25118021 GCA_001587735.2 Parhyale hawaiensis | reverse complement strand
CTGTACAATGAGGGCACGACCGTTGCAGCTGTACAATGGGGGCACGACCGTCGCAGCTGTACAATGGCGGCACGACCGTTGCAGCTGTACAATGAGGGCACGACCGTTGCAGCTGTACAATGGGGGCATGACTATCACATGTCACGGAAACTCATCGCCTACTCGCAGCAAACTAGAACGCTGCCTCGTTACTCGAATAATTGGCTCGTTGATGAAGTTAAACAAGCGAGAAATGCGAAGGTAAAAAAGAGATAAATTATATTATTTCGCAACGGGCAGGATGTTCGACGAACGACGAACAGTTAGAGTACACCGGCTATTTTGTAAGTTTTATAATTTTTGTTGTTCGGGCAACGATCCAATACTTATGAATACTAATGTAGGTCCTTAGGCATTCTAATAACGAAATCACAGCGGCGCTAAACCTGTAACGGCACTACTAGCCCCTTCCCTACGTTGAACAAACAGTAAGCAACATTCTTGATAACACTGGAAATTCATTAATAAAAAACGAAAGGGACGTTATTCGCAATTTCAAAATACTCATTATATTGAACAGTTTAGGCCTCCGTGTCCACTACAGCGGCGATCTAACAGGAGAAAAAATATGGCACATACAGTAATGTCGACGGAAACGTGGAACCCACGCACGAGGGTGTTCGCACACAGGATCATCAACGCGCATAGAAACAGCAAGTCGGGCAAGAAGATAGAAAAGGACAAAGCATCAGTAACACGATTAGACCCTACGACAACGGAAGGAAGCGAAGTGAGCATTAAAGATAGATGTCTCGAAGGACTAACCAAGGCTAAAACAAAATACTAACGAACAAATATACACCACGAAAAAAATAGAGTAACATGACACAAACATCTAAAAAACAAACCCAATACAAAATGAAAGTACCGAGCATAAAATGTATAACCAAGTTAAAATAAAAAAAAAACATTAGGAATGATGAACCCCAAGAGCTAAAGATGCAAATATTAAATACAGTGCGCAAAATGCAAATATAATTGAATATATACCAATACCTTTATCTTGAAACTCTTCTCGTTAATAAGGACGATATTTTCAGCCTTGAGGTCGCAGTGGATAATTCCTTCGCTATTCAACACGTCCAGACACTGGAGAACTTGTTTGGCTATAGTCCAGACCTCCGGTTCCGCCAAAGGTGTGAAATTATTGGTTTTCAAGTAGTCGTACAAGCTCACGTGCAGTTTCTCAAACACGAGACAAGGGTGATTTCGAAACAGAAAATAATTCCGAAGTTCAACAACATTTGCCTTCTTCGCCAGTCCCTTCGACTGCAGGCGTTGCAGAACGTCTACTTCGGAAAACACGAAAGGCTTCAGTGTAGGATCGTTGCGCATAATTTTGATAGCACACACTTCCATGCTTTTGTGATCAATGGCTTTGACCACAGTGGAAAACGTTCCGGTGCCGAGTCCACAGAGATATTCGTAGCGGTAAGCGATATGGTCGTGCAAAGCGATCCGTAAGTGACCGTCAGTAGTATCGAATATCCTGGCAGCCACTTCTGGGGGACACGGCAGCACGTTCACCTTCCGAACGTACTTGCCAATGTAATAAATCCCAGACTTTTCGTAAGTGCGAATCTCATCGTGTTCGTAATCGGTTAGATGATCACCACGTTTCTGGATTACGACCGCGGGTGGGCGAGGAACATTCTGAGTTGGTCGACGAGGGAAACGTATCCGACGGTGGAGGTCGAAGGCGGTTGTAGCCGGTGTTGGCTTCGGAGGGTAGACGCGTCTTTGATCATTATGCAAATACTCCCTACCGGGGCTCTGGTAATGATTAGCAATGGGGATGCGTGAGGGTGAAGGCACAGAACCATACACTGGCTGGTGATGGACCAATCTTGGATCAAAATGCAAAAACTCCCTTAGTGGAGGCCGGTAATAGTTTGCAACGGGAATGCGTGTAGTTGAAGAGGGGGCATACGCTAAATGGTCAAAACGACTGAGGTGATAATTAGCCATTGAAACGATGGATGATGAAATCCAAAAGAGATAGATACGAAAGTACCTACAGATCAATTTCTGCCAGGCAGAAGCAGGCAGGTGACTTGCGGGATGGGGAACATCAACGAACTCCGCTGAATGATGAAGCTATTGAACTGCTCAGTGATATTTGAGAATATCTATTAGTGCCAGTATTAGTGTCAAAAGCTTGGTTGGTTTCATGTAGCTATCAACGCACAACCAACCAACAGCTTTCATCTAAGACACTACGAATTCCACCGTCTAGTAATTCACACTTGCGGATTCAAACTTGCAAACGAACCATCTAAAACTCTGTATTCAAACTCCATAAAAATTTAGAACAACGATTATTCTCTTTGTACCTACCGCAATTCAATCATCAACACAAATACACGACCTTGTACGTCGGACTACAACCGTGATAAGCACAGCTGTAGCTTAGATCTTCCCAAACGTGGCCTTACGCATTCTGCAAAACCACTTATCCAACAATCACATTTGTCCAACAAAATCAGGTGGTCTATCGCTTAGGTTTTTTGAGCGTTAGTGTCAGTTTCACTCAAAATTTTACCGGTACCTTTAAAGGCAAGTTTTACACAGGCGCAACTTCATTCAAAAGGAATTGTAAATTCACTGAGGCACTGTGAATCATCAATCATTGCGAGTGGGGACTTCAAGAAACTTCTACACATCATTGGGTAATAGCTCGGACTGTGCGTCCATATGAGCGACTATCTAGATGACTCGGCCTGTATCACCAGCATGATAATGATAAGCTATCAGAATTATATCTCAAGTGTGATAAAATGATAATAACTGATAACTCTCTCCAAAGTGAGTAACTTCGATTACAATACACGCTTGGGATATTGTGATATATTTCCCACAACTTCCGCAGGTGAATCGTCGCTCGCCACGACAGACGTCTGCTATGGAAGAGGTGAACGAGCCGAGTTATACATGCAATCCTCGTGTGGAGATGTACGGTAGTATCAATATATGCTATAGGGTAACATGTCTAGTGCCCGTCCACCATGCTAGTAGCCGTCCACTTGCATGGCTTTAAAAACTTTCTGTGTGAAAACTAGCAGTATTAGAGAGCCGTGCATAGGCTTGAACTGTAGGGTACTACTTAGCCTACAGTTCAAGCATATGTATGGCTTTCTAGCAGCACTAGTTTTCACATAGGGAGTTTTTAATGCCGTTTGGACGGCTACGGTACTAGCATGGCGGACGGGTTCTGGACACGCTACCCTAGCGACGCTGAACGTTTCTACTGGACATGTTATAGTTTTATTTCAATATCGTAAAATTCAGGGTAAGCTGCCGATCGAAACCTCCACAGGCGCGTATATTGATCAAAATCAAAATATTAACTATACTTCAGCCTCTCAAAATAGTATTAAGAACATAAAACCAGAAAAAGGAACGTATATAGACAATACGTGCAAGCAGTAGGCCTATAAGCTTCGTTCCTTAGCACAAAGACAGTAATTTAACACATAAATTTTCTGAAAAGCCATGCATGACACCTGTACGAAGTCGTACAGCAACACCGACACGATTACGTTTCCTGCAACGTATTGCAGCATTCCAAAATTCATCCACTACAAACCCTTTCTGAAGGAGCAAACCCTTTTCCTGAGCGTTTCAACTTCGCGATTACATATATACGAGGAGTAATGCAATCATACATACAAGTTCAAGTAAAACAAGAAACCCGTGCACGGCAACAGCATGAAGGAAAGAAAGATGACCTGACAACCTAGATACGATGAAGTAGGCTACCCGACGGAGCCCACCTGGAGACCTGACTTAATGCACCATAGCATGGATAACATATAAGGTGGGTACTCCTACCATGACACTCATGTGTATGATGATGATCGGAAGCTTGTCCACGTCTTCACAACCTACCACTGTTTAACTCACCTTCTGCGTAGTACGCAAATCAAAAATCACAACAAAACAAGCAAAGTAAACTCACCTTAACATGGTTAGACAGAGCATCGACGAGAGCGATATTTGAGAGTTTCAAGTCACAATGAATAACTTTGTGTTTATGTAACACTTCCAAGCACGCCAGCAAATCGACAGCAATCATTTTAATTATTTTACGAGGAAGTCCAACAAAGTTGCGCATTTTCATCAAGTCGAAAAGACTCCTGTACAACAACTCGAAAACGATGCAGCTGTGATTGCGGAACTTGAAATGATGGAGAACGCGAACGACGTTCGCAGAATTGTTGGCATCTTTTTCTTGAAGAAATCTCAAGATGGAAACTTCGTGCAGCATCGATACACCACATTTGGCTTTGTTCCTTATAATTTTAACAGCCACGTGCTGTTTATTTTTATGATCATATGCTTTTAGAACCTGTCCAAAAATTCCATTACCGAGAACCCGTACTATCTCGTATCTGTACATCAGATGGTCACCGATCACGATCTTATAGCGGCCATCCTTATCATCGTAGCTAACGCTAGAGAAGTACGCTAGGAGTCTTCCAGGCTTCCCGGCTACCTTCTGCTTCGCGTTTGATCCAAAATAGTATATTTTCCTATACAAGAAAATTTCTAGGAGTTCATATGGCGATAATTTATCCTTGTGGTTTTCTACCACCTCACAGGGGGTCAATATCACGGAAGGTTTCGGAGTCTGGTGGGCGTGCACATTTTTCGAATTGTTCACATGTAATACGGCGTTAGATATAGCAGAATTATTGCATACTTCTTGAGAAGACATTGTTCCGGGTAAGTCATTGCCTGTTGTAGAGCTTTGGAAAACCTCGCAATGGGCTGTTTGGTGAACGTCATTTCTGTCACTTGCCTGTGACACAGCCACGCAAGTGCCTTGATCCGCCTTAGGCAGACTTTCATGACCTCTAGCGTTGTGTTCTCCAGGTGCTAGGATACTAATCCAAGATCCCATAGCTGCACCACCAAAAAGTATATAAAAATTTATATAAGAACTGAATAAAGTGATTCGTTCAATGTCCGAAGGTACGAAAATTGCCCGAGTACGATCCAAGAGAAGTCGCAAATGTCACAGATCTGGCAATTGTGGTAGAACGTTCAGGTTCTCAGTATAGCGGAAGAGGGTCCTACAGGAAGCCTAGCACAGTTGAACAACGCTGCAGCGAATGTTGTCTTCGCTAATTCGAAGCACACAATATGATGGCTATCTTGCCAGGGGCACTGGAATGAACTACTATACCGACCTACTGCAGCGCCCTTTCCAGAGAGCAACGTTAGATTTTATATCAACTTGTGCCTCTTTACAAATAGGGATGTGGAATCCACTTTTGCACGGACAGATGAAAAAATAGCTTTTGCTATCGTAGCCACCGACGAACTAAATAAAAAGTGTAGGTACATATAATACCACATTCACACTTTCACAGTACGGCAGACACGTCTCACTACTCACAGCGAACAACCCACACTAACTGGACGATCTCCAATTAAGGTTGTCCATGATTCATAATAACAGAAACAATCGGTATCTTGATGATTTATATCAGTGTTTCGGCGCCATTTTACGCCAACTTAGAACCCACAGTATCATATCATAAAAAGATAATTATGCTTTAGCAAACAGAGAAATAATACGCACTATCTTTTTCAGCCGCGCTATAAATATCTATAGGTACGTTTCCCGATATCACGGAAACAAATCAAACGATAACACAACACGTTAAAACACACGCCTCTGCAGATTTAATTTAACCTGAAACCAATATACCAAATGAGCACTGATGAATAACTTTACCACTGGCACTTGCTATAGTGCATATTGCAGCGGCGGCACCTCCTCGTCCTAGTGATACAATTTCGAGCATTCCAATTTTAAGCGAATCTAAATAGCTTATACAGTACACTAAGAGAAGTGTTGTTTCAAAAGCAACACGTATTGCCGTGCAATACCGTCTTTGTGGAAACAGCACAATCACGCAGGTGCTTTCTGCAGGAGCACTGAAAGGCGCGATGCTTTTAAAGAAGACATTTCGCAGTGTAGATGTTTCTTGCAGTGCGGTGCTCCAACACGTTAAATTATAGTCATGGTCACGGCCGGCCGGGGAGTTTCGTACCAAGAGTTAGTTATAGTCCGAGGATTAAGCCTCCGTTTCCTCACGAAGACGATGTCACACAGGAAGGAACGAGGGACATTACTATGACGATAAAAACAGGGGCACCCATACACGAAGGTGTACCCACACTGCAACAACGCGCATTGGAACAGCAAGTTGGGGGGGGGGAGAAAAACAGTAGAAAGAATGCTAGCTTACTATAGGAGTATGAAATCAAAAGGAAGCAAAATGGGCACGAAAGACAGGTGTCCCGGAAGTCTAGCTAATGGTTAAGGTAACCCACGTAAGCCCCCTGGGGTCACTGCTCCCCGTGACATAAGACGGTGTTTCCTATGTCCCCTGAGGGGGTTGCATTCCAAGATACTGGAACGTTTCGCATTTTGTGCTCACGCGAGCAGCGGCCTCGACATAGCAGTTTTGAGTCTTCATTTCAACGTGAATTGTCTTAACCCATTACCTACTGGATGACGTAATGGTACATTTCCCGTAGGAAGAGCACCGTGACGTCGGTAAACACCAGGTATCATAAACTATGCAGAGAAGGGTTAACGCAGGATGGGTGAATCTACCATCGCGTATCAATATGTAGCTTTGGACGGGGTAACAGGGTTAACATTTTAAAAGCCACGCCAGATTTATAAGGCCACATTTTAATTTACTTCCTGTAACAGCACTAAAAGAAAAATCACGATAAAAATAAAGAAAATCATAACTCACCTTAACACGCAAGACAACATCATCAACGAGCGCAATATTTTCGGGCTTCAAGTCACGATGAAGAATTTTGTGTTCGCACAATATTTCCAAGCAAGCCAGTAAGTCAGATGCAATTTTTTTAATCACATCAAATTGAAATCCCTGGAATTTATGTAGTTTCATAAAGTCAAATAAGCTCATGTAGAGTAACTCAAATGCTATGCATCCATGATTGCGGAACTTGATATAGTTAAGAACTTGAACGACGTATCTGGTGTTCTCTGGATTTTGTTCCTTCAGATATTGCAACATCGAAACTTCGCGACTCGTCCATTTCTCATACGAAGCTTTGTTTTTCACAATCTTGAGAGCTACGTGACGTTTGCGTTTGTGATCATACGCTTGCAGAACCTGTCCGAAAGTGCCTTTACCAAGAACCCGCATCAGTTCGTATCTGTACACGATATGATCACCGATAATAGCCTTGTAGTGAGCCTGCTCATCGTCGTAGCCGAAGTTGAAGCCAAATGCTAGGCTTGGGTCTGGATGACCGGCTACCTTCTTCTTCGCGTTCGACCCGAAATAGTATACCTTCTCATACGAAAGTATCTCTCTAAGCTCATACTGCGTCAATTTATCCCTGTGGAGCTCTATGACCTCAGTCGGGGTCAAGCCTACAGCGAGATGTATGTAAACGGCATTGCAACGTCTTCCAGGAGTAGCAGTGAGTCCAGATACTGGGGAGAATCCAACTTCAGGGGACGTTACAGAGCCTGTGACATCATTTTGGATAACATCGTTGGGATCACCACTTTGAGTAACTCTGCTGTGGTCACGATTTTGGAGAACCACGTGGCGTTCATCATTTTGCAAATCCACGTTGCCTCTAACAGTTTGAGCAACATCGTTGCATTGATCATTTTGGAGAACCGCCTTGCATTCATCATTACGGCGAACCTCGTTGCGTTTATTTTGGAGAACTTCGTTACCTTCGCCATTTTGAGCAATCTTGTCGTGGTCACCAGCTCGTCGAATATCGTTCTCAACGGGAACCATTTTCTCTGTAACGACTTTCTTCGGATGACTCTCATTTCCAACATCAGTCTCTTCCCGAGGTTCACAGATGTTTTTCGAATCGGTCATTACTGGATAGCTAGATACGATAAAGAAAAAAATAGAGAGGCGGTCACGTCAAAGATGCTGGCAAGCGTTCGTTTGAACGTTCGGAAAGCAGTCAGCTGTGGCTGCCTTCTTACAGCTTGCACGGAGAATATCTGACAGGATGAAGTGCTGTCCCCACTCGAAGTCGAGATAGGCGACTACGGACTTTAAAAACACTAATACATCTACTAAAATAATCCAGAAGTGAACTATGGGTCCACACTATATAGCTATAGCGCGTTTCACATTTTCCGATAGCTGTCTGACATGCTCCTGCTCTGCAATAAATGCTGATAGCACATTTCAAAAGTGTTGAGAGCTACCTACTGTCAAGTTTCTTGTATCAAAACGCTACTTGCGGTTTGCACAACGACAAACTCTGAAAAAAAAACATACGACTAATAAAACATCAATACATTCCAGGGCACACACACATTCATGCTTCACTTGTGTTGCAATTAGGAATAGCAACTAATAATGATAATTTTATAATGCTCCTCGTTCAAGCCTAGGTACCTTTAGACAGCGTAAAATGCGATCCAGAGATAGGAAGAACGATGGGACATACATTCAGTAAGTCAAGATGGATGTGGATCCCATTCACGAGGGTGTTCCATACAGGAACAACGCGCATGCGAACAGGAAACTGGGAAAGACGTGGGGAGAGGAGGGGGTAGAACAAAATACAATGGGAACTTACAAGCATAGAAATGGAAGAAAGTAGAATAGACAAAAAGGAAAGACGTCCCGAAGGTCTAGTTAAAGCTAAGGTAACCTATGAAGTCCGTCTGGGGTCACTGCTCCCTAAAATACCTATAGGATTGGTGGGAGAACTTAGCACCAAGGCCTATGGCCCTCCTTTTGCCCCTGAGAGGTGCAACCTACAAGGCGCTATATGATAAAAAAAGTACGCATATTGCAAGCACTGCACACATCTTTTAACTATTCACAGCGAAGACATGACACCGACTATAAAGTTGGCACCTTCTACGTAGGGTATTACCAACTACAATTAAGATCGCTTATCGATAACGTGATGAATCAGCCTAATCTTTCTGCTGCGATATTTGAAATCCATGGTATTTAATATTTCACGATTAATTATGCTATATTACGAATGAGTCACTCTTGAATAAAGCTAAGCAATAGGCCATAGAGTTGAACTAATGATAACCTTAGAGAGCATAAAACCTAGCCACAGTCCACTGGCTTACTTCAACATGCAGTTAGTACCTATTTATAAGTATACTTACCGGGTTCCACTACCGACGGAAAAAGTCCTTTGTGGGCCTTTTCCTTAGGACTCTGCAAGTTCCGTTATATTTATGATAAACCATACAGTGAAGGTTAACTTCTTGAATACGAAAAACCGCGACATCCGGGCAGATGCCGTGAGCATGGTACCGTAATCCATTTTAATATTGCCATTTTTCCGCACACTGGACGGACGACGCATTTATTGTTATTCCATGGAAACGGGGGAAAGTCAACTTCAACTTAATATTAGAGTCTTGCTTTTATCTCCCTATCAACTCGGACAGCAATCCCAATAGTGATAGTAAGCAAGCCCATCTTCGGCAGAGTGACGCTGAAGGGAATTTTAGAACCTCGGTAATTCTGCCCTTAACTTGCAGTTGGCCACGCTGTAGGTACCTACTTCTGGTGGGAAAACAAGGCACTAAACAAAATAAATGGAACTTACGGTACCTACCTAACTTTACAGTGTAACCTCACACGAGAAGTTGCGACAAGATGCAACAATCCCAGGCTTATACGATTCCTACTAGTGTGCCGTATTACGGTGAGAAAAATATTATTATTGGAGATTTGAAAGAAAATCGTAAGCCTTTGACAGGTAAAACAAATATGAACAAACATCGTTCAAACGTCTAGACGAAAATAACCTCTTTATATAAAAATCCAACTGAGAACTTGTCGAACAGACTACCTAATGAAATCTGACGAAAACATGCGGATTATAAAACAGCAAGATACTTATTGCGTGGCACATACATTTCCGCTATTATTATTTAAAGGATAGTTTAAGTCTTCGTTCCCACCACCAAGGCGATCTAATAAAAGAGAAAAGGATAAGGAGAAAACTTTGTAGCCATACGTAAGGATGTTCCCACACACGATCACCGATCATGGGCACATCGTCTTGGAAAAAAAGAGAATCGATGGGAGAAGCAACACCCGAGGCGTGTTGCAATCGCAACCCAGTCGGGCTACCGCAATCTGCATGAAAAATGAATACCATAAGCCGAAATGCGGTCAGGAAAGCGCCATCTATTGATAAGTGGCGCAAGCTTATTAAAAGTAATGAAATTTTGCATGAATTGCAATTTCGTTGACTGAGGCTCGAAGAGAGTAAACTTATTTAGGTACGGCACCTACTTTCTATGGGCCACGTTATTTACTCATTGCTCATTTCTTTAATTAATATGTTCCCATTGTCAGAAATGGATGCTTCAGAGCTGTTGGTTACCTGCGTTACCGTAACCCATTTCGCAATCGTCGTTACAAATTTCCTGGTTGTGACTGCAACAATACAGTGAGCTGCTGGGTCATTGGTGTAGCACAGGCAACAATGAAGTTGTGATTACCACACGCTTCTCTACAAATATGAAAGGAAGCGACGTCTCGAAGGCTTGCAAGACTGAGGCTAAATTAACCTACGGGAACCCGAGGGGGCGCTATTTCCCATAGTACAGGATGGGTGAACACAAGTTACGGTACCTTATATGACCGACACTATGCACTTGAAAAAGACACACACGGCTTCAGATGGACACCAACTGTAATGGGCTTACAAGGAGCCCATTTAATCGTCAGAGCTCTCGTGTCGACAGCATGACGCGCCGCTAACTTAATGCTTTAGCGAGCGACAGTAAGGATATTCAAATTCTGAGGTAGGTATTATATATCATTTCAAGTTATCAATAGATATACTATACCTACTATAACAAAACAAGGATTAAGCAAATGACAAAACGTAGCCTACCCTGGTGCGCATAAAGCCTTCACAATGCGTGCTACCCAACTTTATCGGAACTAATTCCACGAAATTCCTAGATTTTAATCATCTATAGGTATCCCTAGTTTATTCTTCTAGTGAGCACAGAGCCTGTTCCTGCAGTCAGGTTATTCTTACGGGAACTTTTTATTTATTTATTTTTATTTTTTAAGCTGCGGTAAAGGGATAAACCGTCTCTCTCAAAAAGTCCCGTTGTAGCTACGTACTTGAATCCATTCAAGTAGGTACCTGACTCAATGTTTCTATTAGTTGCCCAATGAGTTGTCTTTGCTCGAGAGAGAGGAGTCCCACTTCCTGTAGGCAACTCACGGAGGGCTTAATTATTTCGCACCTGAGGCATAAATTTTGTTGCTCTGCGTTGGATTCTTTCCATTTTATCGATATCGTTGCACTGATGTGGCGACCAGAATTGAACAGCAAACGATCAAAGAAAAGTAACCTTATTTCTAGGAGTATGAAAGCTTAGGAAAGTACCGTAATGCAGGCACGAAGGAAGAACGTAGGTACTGAACGCCCTATAGATAGGCTAAGGCTAAGTTAACCTAGAGAGTCCCCCTGGGATCGCTGCTCCCCCTTACATAAGAGAGGCGAACTTACAAATAACCTCACCCTGGGGCCAAAGCTAGCCTATATATATATGCTCCCTGGTGGTGAGCGAACATGCTTTACCTATCACGTGATCAAATACAGCACGCAAAACGTTCCACTCTATTCGTATTGATGAGGCTTATCAGTTCGATGAGATTTATCAGTTCAGGCAGGCAATCCGGATCGATCCTTCAACGCAGGGGTTTAGTAATAGAATTAGATAGAAACCCTGGTTTACGCAGCTTACCTAGTTGACTGCGTCACGTGGTTCATAGATATATCTATGTACCACTTTAGAGCTTCATTCATTTGTAGGTACCTAATGACCACAACCTAGGTTTACTATCGTTACAACATAGCAGGGCTTTCTTTTTCGTGTCTTAGATCACCACATTTCGAGAGAAACGTAATTTATGAACAACACGCTTATAACTGTAACTGTAAAAAGTTTTGCAGAAGCCACTGCTACATGCCTCTGCATGGGCGTCCAGCCAATGAGAGAGTCGTTGAATGCTATACACACTTAATTGGGCTCCCACACACAAACGGGTGTTTAATTAAGCTTCGTAAATGAACTTACAAGCGGTAACTGTGACAAACAATACGGGTCGGGTTTTCATCTATATAGCTACCTACATTGACAAACTTAAGACTCTGGCTATAGGTAAGTAAATGACAGATGCAGTAATAAAAATAGTTTCTGCAATTTTTATAATGAACTAGCACAAAAACGCAAGAGCTTTCTCCGTTACCAGATAACTAACACAGTAAGGAGTAAAGTGCTATACAAAAGTGAATAAATACAAATACCGTAACCGCTAATAACAGGGAACTAGGATCGAAACATTCTAGCTACCTTAATTTCACAGGCGGTTATAAGTAACTAGGTGAATTTATTACTTAAACGATGCAAAACTCAAATATGTTCCATAAAAGTTTTATTTAATTAACATAAAATAATACATGGAACCTGGATGTCCTTTATTTTCATCGATTATAAGTTTTATTAAAAAAACAGGAGTAATTATCGTGATCAAATAACTGGAAACATAGGTAGGTAGCCTATATCATTGCTCCATCCTTTCACAAAAGCATTTGGTTACGAGCGAATTCATTTGCGTTAAGATTCATTTACTGGGGATAACAACGTGCAAGTAAACCATAAACCCTGCTTAGTTTACTACAGCTTTCGGTCGTACGAAAATTGTGTCTGAAGTCACCGCTTAATTCAGTCGAACAGTGCAATGCAAGTATAGCTACACACGAATACATTAGTCTGCCACACTGAAGCAGTATGTACTCACTCGAACAGTAAATAGCTCCAGACACCGCGTTATGCCATGGACTCTTCACCCCCCCCCCTTTTTTTCTCCCTTCTCCTATCCTCTATATTCTACTAACATAATGGCAATAGCTCATAGAGTGCCGGGGCGTATGTTCCGGGGTCTCTTTGGGAATGGGCCTATTGGTTCGTCTTCTGCCGCCTATCTAATCTAGTTTATCATAATATTTAGGCGCTGTCCTCTGTATGAGCACTCGATCATGGTGTACGTTACGGTACCTAGGTACGTCACAGACTATGCGTCGCACGGAAATTGCAAGGCTCGGCATTCTGCACATCCACTGAAGCAATACTTGAGGTGAATACTACGGTAGCTACCTACTATATAATACCAATGGGATCTGCAACACACGGACGTCGAGTTCCTACAACAAAAGTTGACTTAATGGGGCTGCCTGAGATTGGTCTTTTTTTTTTCCTTCAGTACCTTGGGTTTTGCTTGACGTTTTGGGCTCTATTCTGACAATCTTGTTGCTTTTTTTTTTGTTCGCTCGTATTATGACAGAAATACAACTTTTGAGATCGTCAAACATATACTAAAAGGAGATATTTTATAGTTGTAAATGTTTTACAATCTTAGATTTTTGTCACATCTTGAGTTTTTTTTAGTCTGAGCTTGTACACTTTCTTAATAACCCCATTGGCATTCCTGGTGGACTTCCAGCAAGTAGCACAATAGGCACATAAAGTATCAGCGATAAAATGAAAATTAAGATAAGAGGCATCGCCATCGGTATTCCTCGCCTGGACCAATGATGTTCCCACGGCCTTAGCAAGGGCAACGTAACATAAGTAGTATAAGGAAATTGAAGGAATCCCTCAGGTGATCTGACTTTTATTGACATAAGATGAGCGAACAACACACTCAATAGCTTCCCTAAATAATTTTACTACCATATTTGAGCACACCCTGAAGATGGTAATCAGAAAAAAATTATGACTAAGAACACAGAAAAGTTCGACTCACCTTGACACGGCAAGAACTTTCGTCGGCGAGAACAATATTTTCTGGTTTTAGGTCACGGTGAAGTATCTTATGTTTATGCAAAACTTCCAAGCAAATCAACAAGTCGAAAGCAATTATTCTAATTCCCTCAAGGCGAAGTCCCCGGAATTTGCCCATTCTCATCAACTCAAATAGATCCATGTGAAGTAACTCAAAAACGATGCAGCTGTGATTGCGGAACTTGAAATAGTTCAAAATACGAACGATGTTGGCAGTATCGTTTGGATCCCGTCCCTTTAGGAACTTCAAGACAGAAACCTCCTGTAGCGTCGGGCATTCGTATTTCACTTTATTTCTTATAATTTTCAGAGCCACGTGCTGTTTGCGTTTATGATCGTAGGCTTTTAGAACCTGCCCGAATGTTCCCCGACCAAGAACTTTCACAATTTCGTATCTGTACAAGATATGGTCACCGACTATGGCATTATAGTGGGCATCCTCATCATCATAGCCAAAGTTGAAGCCAAATGCAAGGCCTTCGTCAGTGAGCCCTCCTACTTTCTTCTTTGCGTTCGATCCAAAATAGTACACCTCCTCATACGTACATATCTCTTTGAGTTCATACTGCGTCAGTTTATCCTTGTGGTGCTCTGTGACCTCAGAGGGCGTTAGGAATAAGGAACTTTCAGGAACTCCAGTACCAGGCTTTTGTTTAGGGTTGACCACACGCGACACGTCTACATTGCTCAATTTTCGTGGAATCTCAGCGCTGGATGTCGAGGAAGAAGAGCTTGCGACACCAGTTGGACGAACATCGCTGTGGTCAACGGCTGCAACGTTATCAACGAGCTTCTGACGGCATTCGTCTTTTTCGTTACTTGCAGTTGGCGATTGAAGTGCAGCGAAACCATTTAAATTTTCCATTGCTAGATCTTCAGCAACGACTTCAGACGCAAATATGTGACAAGAAAATCGTGAAGTCCAGGGGAAATGACAGGGTTTACATTGGGGGAATTTGATGGACCTCTGGGACGGGGCCGACAATATGCACTTTGGAAATTGGAAAAGTGTGGCTGAGGACAGACCCAAAATGATCAATCTAGAAAATAACCTGTAGGTATCGATCAAAGGCTTCAAAGCAGAAAAATAAAACATGGTTAGTGGTTGAATCTTTAGCGAACTTCAAGGTCTTTCAATTTACACATGATCTACATGAGAACTCGTTACGAATGTAAAGACTGCTCGCTCTAATAAAAGACTACGAAAATTTGTTGACAATAATGCGCACCTACTTTTAATGCACAGCAGACACACTTATATCAACAAATGCGTAAGCGTTTCAGTTCCTCACTAGCAACCTCAATAATAATGCAGCACATGTATGCCGTACACCTTTACGTATTTTTGGAAAATATGTTCTTGTGTTCCACTTCTCTTTCACACGCCTGTTCCTCCCTCTTCCTCCTTCGAAACACCTGTTAGATTTGCGATTAAAGCTAAACTAAGATACAAAATAGTAGGTAACTTAGCATAATGCAAATTTAAATTATTGGGATACGAAACAGATGTTCTTTAAAGACTAAGCGGCAGTCACGACGGCAGAAGGGCACAAACTGTTAGGCACTTCAAGGTATACCTACCTACTGTGGTTCCAGTTATCTGTGGATCAAGGTTATCTAAATCTTTCCCATAAATCTAAAATCTGTGGTATAAAGTGATTGGACGTACGGTAATGCAATAGCGTCATAACAGCTAAGTCAAAACATTCTGTCGCACATGTGTAAATTTCTGAGTTAAGTCGCGCTTATCAGCATACAGGCGAATGGTTACCGCATTAGCAAACAATAAGTCAATAACAGGTACGCGTTTGAGGGCCTTGAGGCATCCCCGTATCTCCTAGCTTAACTTTACGAGCACGTACCCTACATGATAGCCACTTCATATTCAAATAATTTCAATCTACTTTACGCAAAATTAATATTTTGCCTGCTAGTGGGTCTTACCCGCCAATGAAACGGTGGTTTCGAGAGAGGATGAGGAAGGAAGAGGGCAGCCGAGAGATCAGTGGAACAGAAGAACGAGGGTGTTCTCACATTAGATTAGGTACCGAAGCGCTTATGAGAGCAAGTCGGGAAATTAGAGTAAGAATAAAGTATCATCAAGAGGAGTACGAAAATGAAGAATGCATAGTAAGTACCTACCTACGCAAGGAAGATGTCCCGAAGGCCTAGACCTACGGCGACCTCTGGAAGATACTTTCCATGGGATAGTATAACAATGAATCCGTAACTCAGTAGCTATATTAAAGGGAGTTCCTTAAAGGACCAAACTTTTTTCTAATAAGACATGCGAGCATATACACAGAATGATGAAATAAAAAATTGTCTATTAATATTTTTCACTATTTTCCTTTATATTCATATAGCTAGTTCTGATTCGCAAAATAATATGACAATTTTCAAAAGTGTTTATACAGCGCCAACAACTCCTTGAATGATAATTTTGTTCCCTTAATTTTGTTTGTACAGCTAAAATAAGAATTCCCGCGGGTCAGACATTGCATTAGTTATGCCCTCACTGACGCATTGTCGGGTTTCGCGTAAGTGGTAGATCTACTCGATCGAGATATCTCGACAGACTCGTAAAGGCAGTAGAACGATTCAAAGGATAACAGCTCGTTGGAAACAAAATGATGAAGCCAATTTACCTCGCAGCAAATGTGGAAGACATGAAATTCTTACTATGAAAGACCGGCGTTCGTAGAAAAAAAAATTTATGAAGAAATACCTACAGGTGGTTATCGACACAGTACATAGGCTAACGAGCGAGTTTCATCCGAACGCTAACATTATGATTTTTACAAAAACGGTGCGCCTTGAGCAAAAAATATTAGCTTGCACTGCTACACAGCCAAAATATGAACTAGTACTACAGCAAGGCCACGAACAAGCCATTAATGTCCGCACTGAAACGGTCCGCACTGAAACGCATCTTGTGCGTGGAAGAAGTAAGAACATCGAAATTGGGCCGTCAATGATCGGAATAACGCAATTAGATTAAACTAGATTAGATAAGCGGCAGTAGACGAACCAAATGGCCCATTCCCAAAGAGACACCGGGACTTGCACCCCGGCCCTCTATGAGCTATTGCCATTTCAATGTGGTCGTATGAGCCATGGTTTCCGCTATTAGATATATGGGCGACTCGATTGGGATGCAGCGAGAAACCACGACCACATCATGCACAGTCTTCATCGTTCAGCCCTCTGGAGGCAGCGCAATGCTTCATTTGGTGTTGCTTTGGCTCACATGGACTTGGATCTGTGACTCTTTGCAGTGACACAATGAAATCCCAGGGCCATTTGCAAGTTTTTAGCGAGCACGTTCACCTATCTACATACGGTACCTAGCTAGCTATGGACTTCTATTCCCGTAACGATGAATGCGTGTTTCACGGCAAGACTGTCCCAGGTTGGTTTTGATAGCATCAGGGAAAATTTAACATGATACCGCCCTCAAACTCTCCAGAGTTGAAACCCACTGAGAATTTATGGGGAGAGATTGAGAGGCACCCACGCGCCTCATCGCCACTGCCTTCAATAACATTTGACAATTACTTCCATCAAAGCAAAATAGTGAGCTATAAAAGATCCAAAAACGTGTAGAATACATATAGGCACCGGTACCTATATCAGGCAGAATGATGGCTGAAACTCAATCTAATGGTGGATATACAGACTATTACATAAATTCTGAATCATTCTCATTGTCAATAATCAAATGATCTACAGCAAAGTAGAAAATATAACACCGATATGTTAGTCGGTAAACTTTGCACAAACTAATTACTTTTTAACATAAACTGGTGACTTTGAATGCATGCAGAAAACGACAGCTAGGATAAAAGACAAGAAAAATGGACATACAATAATGAGCACATTTATAGCACAGCAGCGACATCAGTGCCAGAATCTGCTTCAGAATTTCAGTCACCAGTTAACCTGTACAACGATAGAGCACTTGTATGGCTTTCAGCAACGCCGGAGTCATGACTATAGCTATTACACATATCAAATGCACGAATAACACGTCAATGCAGTCACAATGACACAAACAGCGCGAAGTGTTTATCACCACTCCAAGGTGTACGTACGTACCTCATCATCAAGCGTATCTATCTTGGTTCAAAATATCATTAGACCGACGTTATCTAAGTCTCTTAAGGCCAATTTACTTGAATCCAAATCCGAGGTAACGTACCAAATGATAGCACGATGAGTCAACGGCATCCAAACAACAGTATTAGGATATTGTGACCCGTATGACTAAACTTTTAAGAAAGTCACGCTATCAATAATGCGAGGAGTAATAGCAAATAATAACAGGTAAGCACGTAAGGCATTCCCACTATTTAATTAGTAATCAACATTTATGAGCACCAGCCTATGCTCCCAGAAGGTAACCTTCTCAATAAAGCGCTTTTTCAAGATCCATCCTTATCAAGTTCAACACATATATTAGCCAAGCACCCGCAATGCTTATTAACCAAAGTCAAAAGAACTTTCACTGGTACCTATAAGTTCGTAAGACACGTTTTATGCTAAAAGTACCAATCACTACCATGCACGACAGCAAAAGAAATGAATATTACATCGTAGTCTGTCCCGATACTCACTCGCTCCGAACCGTCGCCGATCGCAGTCATCCTGCCAATTAACGGCAGTTAAAATAGAAATATTCACTTCTGCAGAAAAAGACACCGCGTCAAGTTGCAGCACTCGGTCGATGGAAAAAGCGCATGCCTGCAGACACTGCGTCAAGCCAGGATCTGTCATCTCATTAGTCACTACAGAGAGATAACTCGCAGAAAAAATGCAGGGCCTAATTTCCCAAAAGTTAATTGCCGCTAAGACATTACTTGAAAACAAAAATGGAGATAGAATCCGTACCATACCTATAGGTGAAATTGCGGTGTTTCCATGGGCTAACAGAAAGGACCATACTTTTCTTGACATAAATCGAGCGAATAGACACCGCTCGGACAGAAAACGGCATTGATTTTTCACCCTCTGATTCTTTTTCTCGAAATCATTGTCTGTTTGAAAAATGAATGGCAATATTCAGAAGTGTTCATACAGTACCAAACTGCCAAAATAAAAACGCCCTCGCTTTTATTCAATCATTATTTCGCCTATTTCCGCCCGAACACAGGAAGATAGTGCTGGCATTCATAACTAGGCCAAAAATGTCCTACATTGATTTTCAAAAATAAGGGGAAAATTAAACTCATAAATTGGACCCCAAAATCACCAGATTGAAATCCCCTTATGGGATGAGCTTGGAACAAAGCAGCGCGCCTCATGGTCGCTACCTTCAACATTAGACACTATAACTATGGGAGAAAGGTATCTAGCTTCATATATGGTTTAAATTTAAGTTATAAAAGATGCGAAAACTTGTTTCTACGTCAAGCGAAATTACGGCTGCGATCCAATACAAATTTAATAATGGCATAAAATACTCTATGTGGCTTTTTTGGCAAGAAAGTTCATCTTATAGCATAAATACAGCTTCTCTACAGCCGTATCATAGGATCGCCAGAGTGGATAAAACTAAAAAAAAATCCTCTTACAACCATGTTAAAGCTCACTCTGATGGTGATAATAGAAAAATCACGACTAAAATATACAATAAGTTTGTCTAACTCACCTTGACACGCCACGAACGATCATTAGCGATAGCACAATTTTCTGGTTTCAAGTCACGATGAACAATTTTGAGTTTACGCAGCAAGTCCAAGCAAACCAACAAGTCAATAGCAATTCCTTTAATTCTATCAAGGCGAAGTCCTCGGAATTCGCCAAGGCTCATCAACTCATATAGATCCATGTGGAGTAACTCAAAAACGATGCAGCTGTGATTGCGGAACTTGAAATAGTTGTGAATACGAACGATGTTGGCAGTGTCTTTTGGATCTCGTTCATTCAGTAACTTCAAGGTATGAACTTCTTGCACCGTCGGGCTTTCGTACTTGGCATTATTTCTTATAATTTTCAGAGCCACGTGCTTTTTATATTTATGGTCGTAGACTTTTAAAACCTGCCCGAACGATCCCTGACCAAGAATATCCACAATCTCGTATCTGTACATGATGTGGTCACCGACTATGGCTCTATAGCGGGCATCCTTATCATCATAGCCAAAGTTGAAGCCAAAAGCAAGATTTGCGTCTGGGTGCCCGGCAACTTTCTTCTTTGCTTTCGACCCAAAATAGTATATCTTCTCATATGAAAGTATCTCCTTGAATTCATACGGCGTCAGTTTATCCTTGTGGCGCTCTATGACCTCAGAGGGCGTCCAGAACGTAGCACTTCTTGGAACTTTACTGTAATGATCGCGACTGACGTTGGCCACAGACGATACGGCGCTGGGGTTCAATTTTTGCGGTGTCTCAGTGGTGGATGTTGATGAAGAGCTTGCGACATTCCTCTGACGAACCTCGATGTGGTCACCACTTTGGTGAATGCGACTGTAACCACCAGTTGGGTGAACTTCAGTGTGGCTGCCACTTACATCGCCATTGACTACACAATAACGATTTGCACTTCCAACGCTAGCTGGTGCCCGGTGTCCAAAAAAATCCTCGACGAGTCCCTCCTTATATTCGCCAGGTATGACGAGGCTCAAGAAAGACCGCTTCTTCCCTGGCATGCAAGCAAGAGAATCATAAGCTCCAAAGAAAGTGTCAAGCTTTGCAGTGGGGAAGTTTCCTGAAGCACTCGGAGGAGGCTGATCCCCGGTACTTGGGGAAGGGATAGTTGACGACACACAAGAGTTCCCCATGCGGCGAGGAAAGTTTTCACAGAATTCAACTGTTCAACCTACATAATCGATGACTAAGCAGAGAAATTTAAACAGGGAACATTTCGTGAACTGAGATGATTTTGTATACATAAACCGGGTATTTATGAAGAGTATACAAACAGTCAAGTGTACGAATAGAGCTAGCTCCAAGAGAAGACAAAAAAAAATATGCAGACACAATAATGTGCTCATTTATTGCACGGAAACGACCACTTCTATAGGTATATACAGTACCAAAAACTGCTCAAGGGCTTGAGTCACAAATTAGCTACCATTATATTAATACAACACATGTAGGTACACTTTGCACACAAATATGCGTTAGAAATTATCACTAGCTATCACTGTCATCAGCTAGCTAACTATCGCCTGCGCGCGAAGCGCACTTATATATATGCAGTCAGGACGACAGAAAGACACATACTGTTAAGCAGTCAACAGTACCCCCTTATAGTGTAACCAAGTTATCATTAGACCCATGTTATCTTAATCTTTGAAAGCCAATTGCAGGGAATCCATAATACTGTACACGGTATCATTTAGCGCACAGTAAGCTATTAAGTTGTTCTAATAAGTGTGTTAATATATTCTCGCGCTTATGAGTCAGTTTGAATAACAAGTCTTGCTATCAATAGGTCATGTAGCTTTAGTAGGTTAATGATTAGAATGCGCTTTAAGGCCTTTGCATTAACTGATAGTCAACATTACGAACACTACTGATTACAAGAGATAATTAAATATTCTCGTGATTTAAATCCCTTTACAGCAAAAAATTACTGTTTTGTACTAGTAATAGCAGCAACTGGGGTTGCCTCGTAACTGGAGCGGGTTTTCAGGGCACAAAGTAGAAGGAACATGTAATTTGTCACACCAGATTACGCACATAGGCCTAGCCTCGTATAGTACTATGGGAACAGTAAGAAAGTCGGGAAATAACAGAAAAGCGTCACCCTTGAGAGCGTAAAAATGGAAAAGTGTACAAAATCGTGTCAAAGGCCCACCTGAGGTATATAGGTAGGTAGGTACGGTAGGTAGGTAGGTAGGTACGGTAGGTAGGGTAACCAAGGCTATGAGTTCCCCTGGGACGCGGCTGCTCGGTAACAAAGGATGCGCACCCTAATAAACCTAGCGTTACTTATGGCCTCAGGTTCGTCCTATATATAGGCTCCCTGAGGGACAAGTTTCTCAACAGAGCGTGGATTTACGATTCATCTTTTGGCAAATTTAACGGATTATTAATAAACATGCATTTTCTGAAAAAAAAGAAAGCCAAGAATTTCACCATGTGAATGTTAGTGAATTATTATTACCTCCGCCGGGGAGGTTATGTTTTTGTCGGTTTGTCTCTGTCAATTTCTCAGCCTGTTTGTCAGAAACCAAGATTACTCAAAAAGTTGAGGACGGATCTTTACGAAAGTTGCAGGGATTGCTAGGTATGTTAACAGTAACAGATGATTAACTTTTGGTGGAAATCTGTTCATCTGCCAATTTTTTCTTACGGCCATAACTCGAAAAGTTATGGACAGATTTTCATGAAATTTATATGAGTTGTTAGGTAGCTATATTACAAGAGTAAATGACCGGATTTGGGGGATTTGTCGCTATGTTTGAATTTATGCTTGTTAGCACAATAACTCAAAAAGTTATGGAAGGATCTTTATCAACTTTATAGGACTTGTTAGCAATGTTAAAAGACATGAATGATCAAACTTTGGTGATGATCGGTTGGTCTGGTAATGCGTTTGTGTTGTTTGACACAATGTTTGTTAGCAGCATAACTCAAAAAGTTATGAATGGACCTTCCATGAAAATTACAGGTATTGTTAATCCTATCAAAAGGCACAATGGTTGGATTTTTGTGCTAATAGAAAGAAAAACATACTTTCAAAACCAATTTGAATTTTTCATTACTGTTGCCTTGCTTGGTGGAGGTATGCGCTCTCAGAGTGCTCTCTAGTTATTAGATTCAGTGTTTAACCGCCTTAGACGCAGCGAGGCGATTCAAGAGTGAAACTCAATAGAGAAGGGTATAGGTAGCTAACGCTTTTCATCAGAAGGAATATCTAATCCCGGCATTCGTGCTGGAACAAATCTGTTGACTCAGTGCGCTACTACTGACAGGAAAAAGGCGCAAAGAATGGAAAAAGACTCGAGTGGACGTACTGGACGGTCCCATTCGAGGCCTTCCACACGAGAGAGTAGAGAAGTCCCACGGACGAGGTCGGCAATCTCAATCAACAACCCACCTCGTGGAACAGAAAGGGAAGTACGTATAGAGAACCTACCTAACATAACAAACCAACCTTCTCAGCAGGAACTGCAACCAGCTGCAACATCCCTTGCGGAGAAGACACTCGGGACAGCCCTTGGGTTCGTGAGGCCCATATATATATTGTGGCAGTCAATGAAAGAATGTTATTATAACACATAACAAGCCAGACGTGACAAACATTATACATGTTTGGCAGCCTGCTCAATTGCAATCAATCTGTACGCTAGGTATCGTACACAACATGTCTGCTGATACCGCCCCATATGTTACAACATTAAGTCGAACGGAAATGTACTGTACGTACATGCTTGCAAACACCATGTCATGACACAGCTTTCAGTCGAATAGAACAGTACATGTCGGCAGACAACGCGCCCTGCCACACCATTCAGTCGAACAGAACAGTACAGGTCTGCAGACGACATGTCATGCCACGGTCTGTACGTCATAAGTCACAACAGTAAGATAAGTCGCCCAGAAATTGCAAGGTGTAGTTTCCCGGAAGTTAATTAAGGCATTACTTGGGAACAAAAGCTCCCACAACACACGAACAGTCCAGCTCCTGGGACACCAGTGCAAGCAACACAAGGCATACTGGCTATACCTATAGGTACCTAATGAAGGTAGGTATGTACTGTAGGTACTGCGCTTGTCGACATCAGCAACAAGCGCTATTTGCAGCGACAAAATCAGTAACGCAGGTGGAATTGTAGCATCAGCAACACCTGTTGCATTACAACATTAGCAACACAGGTGTAGAAGCACGTCCTGATAGCACACGTAGAATTTTGACGAACAGAAACACATGTGCAGAATTGTGAAAGCATCACTTGTGTTAAACTTCCGTATTTGATTGCAGCGCTCCCAACATCCACGCAGTTGAGCGTTCGAATATCCATGATCGTGCGTCGATTTTTTGCAAGATTGCTGCTGTAAAATTACCGACTATAATTATGAGCTCTTGTTAAAATATGTAGCACAAAAGCCACATTCTACGGTCAACAAATGGCAGTTGACTTGCGACTCTATAACAATAATGTGGAAATCTTCAAGCTTCCCTACTGACCATTTGTAGCGCGCATTTAATCTAAGGAACGAAAATGTGATTGTATGGTAGTCATTTTCCCAGGGACCATCTGGCGCACACTGCGTTTGATTACCAATGAATGGCGGGCTGTAACTGAACACGTTTCATCCTTGTTCACTGCGGGTGTGTGCAAAGATTGGCACTGTGTGCAGCAGAGGTGAAGTCACTGTATAGTTATAGAAATATACCGGTAGGACATAATTTGGTTTGTGTTATAGCTAGCTGATAAGCGGTGGAGGAAAGGGTTAAATAAGTAAACTCAGAAGAACAAATGCAGTGGAAGCTTTAACTGTGAGCTTTAAGGATGTGTAGCCGCCTTAGTCACCTGATTTTAAACTCTTAAATATTTGAGAGAGCCAATAATGGAACGAATCCCAGGGTGCTTCAAATAAAGATCGCCGGCTAGCGTAACGTATATTATAAGCTTATAAGCCAGTTTGCGCCTCTCAAGTCACTGCAATGATATTTCAGAAGTCATGGATGCAAAGGTAAGCAGGAAACACTATTACGGTACGACAAATTACGTAAGCAGAAAGTCGGGAATGAAGAGCGAAGAGAGAACAAAAGAATGCCACATATAGAATGAAATCATGAGAGCACGGGATAAGAGATATCCCATGGGACATATTTCGGTCTAAGATAAATTATAGGTATTATGCGTTATGGTACTTTAAGCCTCTCTAAACACAAATCGGCGCTGCACAAGAACGAAAAGGAAGGTACACGCAGTAGTTTCGTCGAGAGAATAGTTAGTTACAATCAGATAGTTTAAGCCTCCGTCTCCGAGCGGAACGATATCACAGAGGAAAGAACAAGGGACATATAGCTAGTATATCAATATAAATGGGGAACCCATGCACGAAAGTGTCCCCACACAGGATCAACGCGCGTGGGAAGAGCAAGTCGGGAAAGAAGAGAAAGAATAGAATAAATAAAGCATGAGCAGGTAGGAGTATGAAATAGGGAAGGTAGCACGGTGGGCACGAAAGACAGCCGTTTCAAAGGCCTAGCTAATGGCTAAGGTAACCTACACAAGCCCCCTGAGGTTGCCGGTCCCCATAACTAACCTTGGCCTTTGGCCCATCCCAAGCCCCCCGAAGGGGTCGTCAAGAGATACAAAGAACCCATGCACAAGAGTGATCGCACGCTGGGTTGCTATCGCGCATGGATAGAGCAAGCGGGCAAAGAAGAAGACGTACAGAACAAATATAGCTAGCAGTAGTAGGAAAAAAAGGAAAGAAGCAAATGGGATAGGTACGAAAGAAACACGCCATGAAATATGCAGGTATGAAGGTAGAAGGTAACCCAAGAGGTCGCCACGTAACGTTGAATGGGTGAATCTAACCAATATAACCCATACGGTGCCTATGTCCACTGATGGGTCGGACTACAAGCTACACTGTAACCGAGAGCACCCGCACCTCTCACTGTTAGATGAGAGGATGAGCTAACCGAATAGAAGATCCGTCCATAGTTCTCTTCAGTAGGCTAAAGATCATATTAAACTGAGGGTAGGAACCTCAATGGAATTTTTCGGCTGCAATTAGGGCTATCGAGTCTGAGTCCGTACGAATCTGACATTTGTGGGAGTTGGATCTGGCCCACCCGACTGTGGAAGCCTGGTGGAAACAGGGACAAACTCTATCCCAAGGTAAAATTTCCGGGATAGCTACTTCTGCCGTCATTTCGAGACAAGATGACATCGCACTACTTACTAAAAAAAATTGTAAAGCCATAGTACCAATTGGCTTTAGTTTACTTGGGTAGACACTGCCCTCCACAACACGGAAATAATCCTATAAGTGCAAAAATTTGTCCGGGACCCCGATGTCAAAGCCGAACCACGCGCTTACCTTTTGAAGCTAAGCAGATAATCGACGCCGATGACAAATTATTATTACGATTGATAAGATTTGAAGACGGGTGTGTTGAGCTAATTGCAATAGCACGGGTTTTCTGTTCAACAAGTGTGAAACGAAATTACGAACACGCCTTTATAATCTGAAAATAATGACCGGTAGAACGGACGAACAGCTGCGTGCGCCTCAGGAACGACCGAACGAGTCCAGTATACAATGCAAGGTACGAAGTATGTACACGCGTTAAAAATGGTTACCTAATCCTTAATGCATAAACAAGTTCTAAAAATAATGAAAGGTAATAATACATACCTTGATACCGCTGCGACCTTGCTGCTTGAGGAGTACATTCTCCGGCTTCATATCACAATGGATTATTTTGTTCTTGTGAAGCGTATCCAGGCAGAAGAGTAAACTGTGAGCAAACTTTCTGACCAGTTGTAAGCTGAAGCCCATGAACTTATTCTTCTTGATAAGTTCGTAAAGGTTGATGGACAGCAACTCGAATGTAATGCACGTGTGACACCGGAAGTTAAAATGGTCGAACATGTGTATAATGTTGACAGTGTTGTCTTTGTCCTGCTTTCTTAGGTGCTCCAGGATACGAATTTCTTCTTGTGCTTGTCTGTGAAACCGTTTTTCGTTTCTAACAATTTTAAGAGCGACGTGCATATGGTTTTTGTGATCGTAGGCCTTGAGAACCTGACCAAAAGAACCTTTACCAATGACTTTGAGCACCTCATATCTGTATTGGATGTGATCGTGAGGTATGTGGATGTAGGAACCTTGATGATCATCGTATCCGTAGTTAGAACTGGCCGCTTGGTTGCCGTCCACGATACCCGGTCTTTTCTTTGCATTCGCGCCAATGAAGTATATTTGGGAATAGGTAAATATTTCCTTGTGTTCATATGGCGTCAACTTATTCATATAATACTTCATAACTTGTTCGGGAGTAGCCACATAAGTCTTGGGCGGTTTCGCAGCACCATTCTTAACGCTATTGGAGTCCACCGAAGCGGGACGCATGACTGGCAGCGAGGTATCGTTGGGTCTGCTGGTGGTAGTGTTGCTGGTCCCGTTGTGTTCTGCATTGCTGTTGTCATCCTCCCCAAACAGTTGCTTGAACTGAGAGGAAGTTGTGTTCCTTATAATAGGCATTTGATATAGAGGTGGAAGAATCCCTGCTCCCTGTCCACCGCCGTCTCCGCCTCCTGGAACTGCGTAAACACCGCCGCCTCCGCCGCTAGCAGACGACCCCCCTCCTCCTCCACCTCCACCTGCAGTACTCGAGGCAACGCTAACAGACGACGTCGGAACAGAGCTCTCGAACAAGAAGTTCTGCGAGTTACTGTTTGCATTGAGTGATATATTTGATAAGGATGTGTCAGTGATGACGTTTGCGTCCGGGTTTAGAGTAGCCAGCAGAGACTTGGCCCGAGCCAAAGGCATGCTCGGGTTGCACCCTAACGCCCCTACGGCACTAGCCAGGGCTTCTTCGGAGGGTACGGCACGAAAATCGGGTAGTGGTCGTTTTCGGGGGGTGACCTGGTACGGGGCACCCGAGAGTGTGGACGCAGCGCTACTGGCCCCAACGGTATCGTCCGGCGCAGTGCATATCATAGTGTTAGGTACGGATGCAAGTAACGGATGTATCTCCCCAGGGTGACACATCCATGTTGTTGTAGCTGACGTTTGTTTAAAAAATAATCACAAATTCACTTCAATTTCAAACAGATAAAATTTAATTTTACAATTCACGCTTAGCACACACTGCCTAAATAAGAAGCTCAACAAATGCTCACCGTATTCCGGAAACCAATACTTTACAAATTTTGAATCCGTTCCACAGAAGAACTACACGAAAGCTAGAGGCAGGTATCGCATTAAATAATTTAATAAATAACACACTACCCTACTTTTAATTTATTGCTGAAACATCAAGGGAATAAGAAAAATTAAATTTTTCACCGAATCACACTAACCAATCAGAAAACAAGAGGCACGTTTACTTGCTAACACAAAAGAATTCACCAGAGTTATTTATCCATCACAGATTAATTAACATCGATAGAAAACTTTGCTTTGTGGTCCGCAATTGATTCAAATCGAGGTGGACAAGGCCTGAGTGGTAGATATCAACAAAAGGTGCAGACAATAACGCTACTCGGAGCGGAAGAAAAAAAAAAGAAGTCTTTCGGACTCGCGATGGGAGTGAAGCTCCTCTATCTAGCTCTTCCTTTCAAGGTAAAATCGGCGAAGAACTATCCACTTTCGATAGAACGGAATTTTAAGAGTGAGGACTGTCAGTAGAAACTTGAAACTACCAAATATGCTGAAGCAAGGATTAAATTCAGCACCTAAAAGATGGACTATATTCCATTCCGTGTAGCGGATGGCAGACACCAATCCCCGTGTGGAAGAGGTGCTAGGAACACACCCACTCTTTATACCTTCACAAATCACCGATCTAATATCTCACAACACTGCATCACACTATGACTGACTTATGGAAACTAGAAGATTTCACTGACACTCATGTTTACTGTAGAATTTATCCTCATACGGAAGCCAGACGAGCACTGCAACCACTACACCCTCACTCGCATCAACGCTCCCACAAGACTAACACATTGGACAATGGTGAGCAGTTGGAACAGCACGTCAATGTCCTCTGACATCACAGATCCTAACCAATGGCGCCGCCGCATCTCGGCTACGTCATGAGTCTCTGCTTAGCTTGCGATCATTAGACTCCTCTGCAATTGAGTTCAAAAACATTAACGATGTTCTTTGAACTGACATGAAAGTTGCAGTAACAGTAGGTCGGATGATTCAACTCTAGCCTGGAGGGCCGGTCGATTGCCGAGGGATGCTATGGAAGAAGGCAAGAACGGTATTGACCGACGGTGGATTCAATAAGAAACATGGTAAACAACAAGATGAAGAGAAGGCGAGCGCTGTGTTGAAGCTCAGCGGTCCCATCATTGTACGCAGCCAGCTGACTGACTACGGTTGTCTTGTCGGTGCTAACGTTCTGCCAACCCTTGACTGACTACGGTTCTGTCTTGTTGGTGCTAACGTTCTGCCAGTCCTGATAACAGTTTTGTCTTGGTGGTACTAGCGTTCTGCCAGCCCTTGACTGACTACAGTTTTTTTGTTGGTCCTAACGTTCTGCCAGACTTTGACTGACGACGGTTCTGTCTTGGTGATGACGTTTTCGCAACCCTGACTGAGAACGGTTCTGTCTTGCTGGTGCTGTAAACGTTCTGTTGGCCCTGCCAGTTTCCTTTTTTTTCTTTTTTGAGGGGGGCTAATGTTCTGCTGGCAGCCTGCTCTGACTGTACGATTCTGTTTCATAGGCGCTAACGTTCTGCCAACTCTCGGCGCACCACGGTTCTGTCTACTTATTGTTAATGTTGTGTTAGCCCTTAACTGACTGCGGTTCTGTCCAACTATTGTTAACGTTCTGCTGGCCCTCAATAGACTGTGGTTCTGTCTTGTTGCTATTAACGTTCTGCCAGCCTTTAACTGACTGTGGTTCTGTCTTGTTGCTGCTAACAGTCTGCCTGCTCTGAATGACTACGGTTCTCTTGTTGGTGCTAACGTTCTACCTGCTGTTGACTGACTACGTTCTGCCTTGTGGCTGCTAACGTTGTGCCTGCTGCGCATAACTACAGGTCCCTTGTTGCTGCTAACGTTCAGTCTTATTGGGGCCAACGTACAGCCTGCTCTGCATGACTGCGATTGTCTTATTGGTGCTTAAGTTTTGCTTACCATTGAGTACAGTTGTCTAGTTGGTTGATGTTGAGGTAAAGCGCATCGCCGACGCAGGGCACTAGCGCCCTGTCTAGTTGGTGCCAGCGTTCTGGCAGCCTTTTTGCTGAATACGGTTCTACCGAATTAGTGATAACGTTCTGCCTGCTGTTGACTGACTGCGGTTCTAACTTATTGTTGCCGACATTCTGCCAGCCTTTTACTACAGTGCTGACTTATTGGGGCTAACGTCCTGCCTACTCTGAATAAATACAATTGTCTTACTGGTGCTAACGTTCTGCCAGCCTTCGATTGACTACGAGTCTGTCTTGTTGGTGCTAACTAACATTCTGCCTGCTCAAGACTGCGGTTCTATCTTGTTGTTGCTGACGTTCTGTCAGTCTTTAACTGACTACGGTTCTGTCTTATTTGGGCTAGCGTTCTGCTTGTTTTAAATGACTACGGTTCTCATGTTGGCACTAAAATTCTGCCAGTCCTGAATGACTACGGTTGTGAGAAACGGCTAACGTTCTGCCAACTTTTGGCCGATTATGGTCCTGTCTTGGTGTTAACATTTTGCTAGCCCTGACTGAGGTTCTGTCTTGTTTGTGCTATCGTTTTACTAGCCGTAAGTTCGTCTCTGACTACGGTTCTGTATTGTTGGTGTTAATGTTCTACGAGCACTTGACTGAATACGGTTTAGTCTCTTTGGTGCAATCGTCATGCCAGTTTTGACTAAATACTGTTCACTCTCGTTGGTGCTAACGTTCTGTGAGCCTTGACTGACTAGAATTCTGTCTAGTTGCTAACGTTCTGCCAGCCGCTGATTCAGTTGGCTTTCGTCTTACTGCTGCTAACGTTCATTCTTGACTGACTACGGCTATATCTGGTAGGTGCGAACGTTCTACCATCAGCTGATGGACTGCGGTTCTGTATTATGGGTGCTAACGTTGCGCCATCCGCTGCTAGATCCACTATTTGTAATGTTCTGGCAGCTACTGACAGATGGACACTAGGGCTGGTGCTAACCTTCCGTCACCCAGCAACAGATCTGTTATCTCGAGAAGAAGAGATCGATAACCCATTCGCACAATCGCTCTCTAGACATCCCAGTCAAGAATGGTATACTCGGCAATTCTGCCTTGCCACACGAGATAACATCGTTTTTTAGATTGTTGGACGGTGTTCTTCGTTAAAGACGGTGATCTACACAGCATACGTACAGAGAATCCAGTGCAGCGTCACTGTGTTCATTACGACGTGACCTTTTTGAGCAGCCAATTACAGGCCGACGTTTTCTAAAAAAAAACAGGCCGTTTTCTAAAAAAAAACAACACATAAAGAACATAAAGAACCAACTCCGACGAATGAGTGAAGGGGCCATAAAAATGTCCTTTATGATTTACTTCTTTAAACAGTGCTTGCTGGCTCGCACTACAGAATCGAGAGAAACTTAGAACCCATAGAACGTCACTTATCATACCAAAACAACGAGCATTAGGGCATCAAGTCGAAAAAGAAACTTAACGAAAATGATCATTATAACAATAGAAATAAAGAATGACCAAAGGAGGCACAAAAGAAAGATGTTCCGAAGGCCTAACCGGGTTAGGTATTAGGTATTATAAGAAGATTTAAGCCTCCCTAAATAAGTACTAAGCTCTTCTAAGAGAGGAAAAGGAAGGGACAAATAGTATGTCGACAGAAAAACGGGGAACCCATGCACGAAGGTGTTCCCACACAGGATCAACGCGCATGGGAACAGCAAGTCGGAAAAGAAGAGGAAGAACAGACAACAGTAAGATCAGTAGGAGTATGAAAGTGGAAGGAAGCAAAGGGGGCACAAAAGAAAGACGTCCCGAAGGCCTAACCGGATTAAGGAAGCATAACTCCCGTCAGAGAGAACTGCCGCCCAACAACCAACGTATCCCCATCAGCCCATCATAAAAGCGCAGTAGATTCTGCACTGCACTTCAGTGACAAGAGAATATGCAGTGTAAAATATACGAACAATTGAACCAGGATTAACTACTGCAAGTTCACACATTCTCTCATGAATTAGTGTACCTCTCTCGTAGGAGTAGCACTATCTAAAATGTTGCACATAGACCAAGCTATGAGAGAAAGTTAATGAAAACCCTCCTTCGTACAAGTGCCTGTAAATTTTACAGTTACGCCCTTATCTGCAACAGCGCTTTCAAAAATATCATAATCATATATCTTAAAATGAATTAAGTTTCGTGCTAGGACAGGGTTGGGCAAACTACGGGTCGCGGGCCACATCTGGCCCGTTAGTACCGTTATTACCGTTATTTTAATCCGGCCCGCCGAAGATTTTAGGATGTTCGATTTATAACCCTATTTTAAACGCCTATTATAAGACTTAGCCTATTCTACAACTGCATATCTGCTGCAAAAATGTTATTTTTTACTTTCTTAAAGTAATAACTTTACTTTTATATTCTCTATATACCTAAGTTTAATATGTATGCATCGGGTGCTGACCGGGGCCGTCTATCGATTTTTAAAAGTCCATGTGGCCCCCGAGTCAAAAAGTTTGCCCACTTCTGTCCAAGGAGAAAGCACTCAGGTGTAGAGAAGTTAAACGTTAGCTTTTCCAGGTGATAGATATACTGTAGGAATGTATTGATTCCAGAAACGAAGTGCTTAATGTGAGTGAATTACGCCATTATTTCACCTTTAAAGCAAGAGACTTGTTAAAGCCGGCTGCTCATTACAGTTATTATATTCCCTACTATACACTGTAATTTAGAGACAGGAAGAATGAACAGTCATATAATATATCGAAAAATCACGGAACCCATGCACGAAGGATCAAGGCGCATGGAGGAGAAGCATGTGAGGAGGAGGAGCATGTGAGGAGGAGGAGCATGTGAGAGCTTCATCAGCAGAAGTATGGAAAAGGAAGGAAGCAAAGTAGGCACGAAAGACAGACGTTCGGAAGGCCTAGCTTAGGCACCTATGGGAGCCCTGGGGCTCGACTCCCAATAACAGATCATAGGATGGGCAAGCCTGACTAAGCTAACC
The DNA here is from genome assembly GCA_001587735.2 of Parhyale hawaiensis. NCBI lineage: Eukaryota > Metazoa > Arthropoda > Malacostraca > Amphipoda > Hyalidae > Parhyale > Parhyale hawaiensis. The sequence continues at coordinate 25,085,264 of LQNS02277717.1, read as the reverse complement.
TTCTATGGCCCAACTTATGCCCCCTGAGAGGAGCCGGCTGCTATATAGGTCACAGAGAAATCTCAGAAGCAAAAAGTAAATAATTTATAACTGAAGGTAAAGGTACAGATTAAGTCAACTTTGACTGCATCATTCACTGAAAAAAACACTCGCTGGTTCGTGCTGCAGATATAGGCTAGGTCAACCGGCCCCAGAGGAATAAGTACAGTTGTAGTCGACTCCGGGCCGTTGAGAACTATGGCGCAAAAGCCAAATGTTCAATGACCTGCACCCCCTATCCTCCCATTTCTGGGCAAGAAAATAATAATAATAATATGCTTTATTAGGTACACATATGGAATGGTACACAGGAGATAGCTTAATGCTAAAGTTGCATTAGAAACTAAGATCAGTTAATACTATCATTATTAACTACACTGCATTGCGGCCCATTGTTTGGCCCCTGCTCGGAAACAGTATGCGCTGCCATCTGCTATACATGTTAGATAGTTTGTAACCAGGCCCGTTACGGATCACCTTGAGTAAGGCGTTATCAGATTTTTCTATCCTGAGCTGGAGACTCAGCGCGCATTTTCTTGATCTGACTT
>LQNS02277717.1:25062846-25083831 GCA_001587735.2 Parhyale hawaiensis | reverse complement strand
TACCACTTTTGAGAGAGACGTTGCCACTGCGATAGGGCGATAGTTGCTCTTGTCGGTCACACATTTTGCTTTGTTTTTTACTATAGGTGTTATTATGACGCTCATCAAGTTCTCTGGAAGGAATCCCAAAGTAAAACACCCTGTGAGCAGAATTGCAAGGAGTGTTACTAGTCTAGGGGGTCTATACTTAAAGGCCTCAGCTGGGATAGAGTCAGCGCCAGATGCTTTGTTATTCTTCAATTATTTCGGTGCCTGACAAACCTCATCTTCAGATACGATGCATTCTTCGTTAGAGGGAGCCAGATTATTAAGAATGCCATCAACGTAACCCTTATGTTTATCATCAAAGCGCCCCAACGGTAGCTGTACATGCAGAGTAAGTTTGCTGACGCAGCGCACCGAGCGCCACAAAGAATGCTCACCTGGCTCGAGTCTCGTTCTCGGCACCATCCGCACGCCACTTCAACACGCAAGGCCTGCTGCTACCTAGGGTACGAAGGTGATGGCAAGAGAAGAAAGTGTGCTTATCTTCCTCCCGAACTTTGTCCCTGGAACTACAGTAAATGAACAGCACATTAAATGAAGCATCGATATCTAGATGGGTACAGCAATGGAGAGCAGTGGGCGGCGCCTCGAACATTTTGCGTCATGAGTCGTGGACGCCAGCCAATAGTTCGTCACGAATCTCTATGATATAAATCTCCGAACAATTTCTCAGTAAGAGTTACAATCTAGGATGTTCGAGTAACGGGACTACCACTGTGTCATAGGTACCATCATACATAGAAATGCAGCAATAAAAGTTAATTGGCAGAATGTCGACTATGAGTTGCTGCACACAAGGCAAATTAACAATAACAGGATCGAGCGTTAAGTTTCTCTTAACTGGACAAAGTATCACTGCAATATTAGTTGGAGGGTGAATGAGAGGAATAGAGAGTGCGAGTATTATCGTACTTAACAAAAGTATAAGACCGTGAGTAGAAAGGACAGTGGGAGCACTAGCTATCGTACTTGGTTAGATATAGGTGTAAGATATTGAACACGCTGGAGGGTGAGCCTCTTGGAACTGGACTAAGGTACTGTGACAACTTGAGAGGTCGCATGGAGAGAGTGAATTTCTTAATATTAAGTGTCAGTGTGTGATAACGCGCATAGCCTGCGCGTTATCAGGCCGCCCTCATTGTCTGGCCACTGGACGCCTCTTTGTTCGTATGAGCCTGCTTTCGGCTGAGGCTCTGGGTAGCCCCTGAGTTAGAGGAAATGCCACTCTAAAGGCGGATTAGATCTTTTTGGTCCAATGGCATGCCTGAGAGGAAATGAACAGGCTGGTACCGTAGCTGGGTACTCAGTCTTCCTCAGTCTGCTCCTATCTCTGCCATCAGGTACTACTACCTGATGCTGTTTTCCTTTCCTTTCTCTTTTCTTCTTTTCGGCCAAAGCCCTTACTGTTGATGGCAGGGCCTGGAGCGCGTGGGTAGCTGTAGCTAGCCGCTTCCTCTGCAATCGTTACTGTCGATTTGTTTTGATATATATTGATTGATGTTGTCCTCTGCTTATGGTGATTACAGTATTTACTATTTTTGCCCGCCTGATAGCTTGCTATCCGGATGTGGAGGTTAACCCTGGTCCCCATAGTTCTGGTGCTTGCTTTTGCTGCATCTTGTGTGCTAATGTTCGTGGTCTCTATGCTAATTTGGCTGAGCTCTCAGTAGCCTCCTCTAATTACAGTATATTATGATCTAGTGCTGTGTTTGGAGACGCTCGCCTCTAACCTTCATGATGTTTATGTGCTGATGGTCCCGAATTTTGAAAAGCCAGTATTGTGGTTGCGAGACTCTTGTCCTGGATTTAGAGGTTTGGCTGCTTACTTTCGTAAAGGTGCTGTTGTGTCTAGGCAGTGTAAATGAAGTGTCCATATTTTGAGCTGCTGGTGCTTCGAGTCTGTGGCTCATTTAGAAACTTTTATTTGGTTTCAGTGAATCGCAGTCCAGCTACTGATATGGTATTTGATTGGTTCTTGGATGCAATGGCTAGGATTCAGTAATCGGATAGGCGTTCTGCATTTGTCTTTAAGGGTGATTTAAATTGTCATGTTGAATGGTTGGGCTCTGGGAGAACTGATAGCCATGGCCATGCAGCTATCGATTCCGCGACTGCCTCTGGTTGTGAGCAGTTGTTTCACGGACCCACCCATTTGATGGGAGGTGTTCTTGACCTCCTCTTGACTGATATTCCTGATTTGGTTGGAGTGTCAGTGTCGTCTCCCATTGGTTGCTCGGACCATGGCGCCGTCTTTGCGACGCTGCATGTTCGTCAGTGGGTCCCCAGAGTCACCGTTAGGCACGAGATATTTTTCAAGTCCAGAATGAATTAGGAGGCCATTTCTGGTGCGATCCTAGCGCTACCTTGGGGTGTTGTGAGAGAGTCTCCTGATCTTGGGTCTACTTTGGATCGACTTTTCTCTGACATGGTGCGTGCCTATGTCCCTCCCCGCTTCATTTCGTTCGGGACAGGCGATGAATCCTGCTTTGATACCTGTAGGAGGACGCACCAGTTGAAGTGGGAGGCATTTGGGCGTTGGCGCACTAGCCAGTCTGCTGTTGACTTTCAGGGAACTGCAGCGTCGGCTGTTGCTGTTTATGAGGAAGCTGAGAGGAAATATAATTTGAGGCCCGGGGAGTCGTTAGCTTCGTCTGTTAGTGCACCTAAGTGAAGGTCCACCTTAAAGAGCGTTGTGCTTGCTACTAGCTCTTCTGTCCTCCTTTCATTGGTACTGGTGGTGACCTTGTTGTGGACCCTGCGGCCAAGGCAGACGTTTTGTTGCGCTACTTCGATGGGAGGCAGAGCCGGGATCGGGTGCACGCTCCTTTAGCATGTGACATAGAGCCGAGGTTCTCCAGTTTTGCTTTCAGATGTTCTGAAGTGCACAACCTTCTTCTTGACCTGGACCAATATGTGAGTGAGTTTTTAGATGTGGTTTCTGGAGTACCACAAGGTAGTGTTCCGGACCCTTTGTTGTTGATCGCATATACAGCGTACATGTTTGTGTTTGATCTTGTTAATAATTTACTTGCTGATTACGTTGATGATGTTACTTTGCTGGCTGTTTGCGTGAAATTTAGTAATAAATTGGAGATTTCAGAATGTATTCAGCGTGATTTGGAGGTGATTGATTCCTGGTGTTCTAAGTGGGGGATCAGGCTAAATGCAGGCAAGACTAAAACCATGCTCGAGTAAAGGTCACGTACAGTGAAACCTGCTTTCCCCACACTCTTACTGGATGGGGTGTCACTTCCTGTGTTTAATGACTTGGGTGTCTATTTTGATCCAAAGTTAACGTTTGAGCCACACATCCGTTTAGTTCCCTCACGAGCAACGCAGAAAATCGGTCTTATGCGACGTGCTTGGAGGGGTATTTGGGTCGGTAGAGTTGACACGTCGCTTCTTTGATTGCTAGGTCCTCCTCTTCTGGAAATCTGCTCCTTAGTCAGAGATTCTAGCGCTGACTGTCATCTGAGTTAGTTGACAGATTGGTTCGTGGATGTGCGTTGCTGCTGGATGGTGTTGTGCCTTGTGATCTGGCGCATCGTCGCAGAGTTGGTGGAATTTGCTTTCTCAATAAAATATGTAATTGCCCTGTTCATCCACAGGCTGTTTTGGCTAATATTTATCTCTTGACCCTGTAGAGTTGACGGATATGAAACATTCCTTCCAATACAGGAAGACGCGCTGATTCCAAAAATCACAACCATTTCTTGGGCAAATGAATAGCTTTTGAAGTATTTTACTTTGAAGATCTATTTTCCCCTTTAAAATACTGAAGAACCTGCAGTTCAAGGTAGGTGGAATTGTGATTTGCAGCAATTTAGAGTTAGTGATAACATAAACTAACAATCAGGAGGTAGGTTAGGCTATTGGGTTAGGTAAGGTTATTAGGTTTAGTTATTAGGTTTAGTTATTAGGTTAGGCTATTGGGTTAGGCTATTGGGTTAGGCTATTGGGTTAGGCTATTGGGTTAGGCTATTGGGTTAGGCTATTGGGTTAGGCTATTGGGTTAGGCTACTGGGTTAGGCTACTGGGTTAGGGGGGTAATTGGGTTAGGGGGGTAATTGGGTTAGGGGGGTAATTGGGTTAGGGGGGTAATTGGGTTAGGGGGGTAATTGGGTTAGGGGGGTAATTGGGTTAGGGGGGTAATTGGGTTAGGCTATTGGGTTAAGTTATTGGGTTAAGTTATTGGGTTAAGTTATTGGGTTAAGTTATTGGGTGAAGTTATTGGGTTAAGTTAGTGGGTTAAGTTATTGGGTTAAGTTAGTGGGTTAAGTTAGTGGGTTAAGTTAGTGGGTTAAGTTAGTGGGTTAAGTTATAAGGTTAAGTTATTAGGTTTGGTTATTAGGTTTGGTTATTAGGTTTGGTTATTAGGTTTGGTTATTAGGTTAGGTTATTAGGCTAGGTTATTAGGTTAGGTTATTAGGTTAGGTTATTAGGTTAGGTTATTAGGTTAGGTTATTAGGTTAGGTTATTAGGTTAGGTTATTAGGTTGGGTTATTAGGTTTTTTGTTGGGTTATTAGGTTGGGTTATTAGGTTGGGTTATTAGGTTGGGTTATTAGGTTGGGTTATTAGGTTGGGTTATTAGGTTGGGTTATTAGGTTGGGTTATTAGGTTGGGTTATTAGGTTGGGTTATTAGGTTAGGTTATTAGGTTAGGTTATTAGGTTAGGTTATTAGGTTGGGTTATTAGGTTATGTTAGATTATTAGGTTAGGTTAGACAAGAAATTGCCATGTATCGCAATTCCACCTCCCTAAAACGCGGATTCTTCTGTATTTCAAAGGGGGAAAATAGAATTTCAAAGTAAAATATCTCGGTAAATTTGTACAAAAATCCAATATGGCGCCCAACAAATTCACTCCTAAAAATTGATAGGTTAGTAGTCTATTAGAGAAGTGCAGTGATACCCATATATATCAGTCGGAAATGCATAGTTCATCAGGTATATGACTTTTAAGTTTCTTTTGTTTTTCTATCGGAGAAAATAGCCTGTGTCATCATGGGCTTGCTAGCGATCCCATAGGAACATTATTAATCAAACATAACTTAACCCAACCCAACCCTACCTAACCCAACCCTACCTAACCCAACCCTACCTAACCCAACCCTACCTAACCCAACCCAACCCTACCTAACCCAACCCAACCCTACCTAACCCAACCCAACCCTACGTAACCCAACCCAACCCTTCCTAACCCAACCCAACCCTACCTAACCCAACCCAACCCTACCTAACCCAACCCAACCCTACCTAACCCAACCCAACCCTACCTAACCCAACCCTACCTAACCCAACCCTACCTAACCCAACCCTACCTAATCTAACACAACCTAACCTGGTATTATTTTACTTTCACTCACACATGATTTTCATGACTTTTCTTGTGTTCAGTATGTAAATTGGGTCAATTCAAGACATTTTACAAGAATGACGTTTTAGTCGCAAATGCTTAGTTTTGGAGATATATGACTTTCAAGTTCCCATTGTTTTTCTATGGGAGAAAATACCGAGCGGTCCCAACAAGCGAAATTAGGGTTAGGTTAGGTAATGTTAGGTTAGGTAAAATTAGGTTAGACAAGGTTAGGTTAGGTTAAGTAAGGTTAGGTTAGGTTAGGCAAGGCCAGGTTTGGTTCATTTAAAGCCTGTGATGACATCGGCATCAAATATCGAACTGAACTGAATATCGAACAACTGTGAAAATACGCGCATAGTAAATTTAGTTAGCATCCAAACACCCTAAATGCCAGAGCTCTTACATCTAAAACTCTTATTTTACCAANAAGGCCAGGTTTGGTTCATTTAAAGCCTGTGATGACATCGGCTATTTTCTCCCATAGGAAAACAATGGGAACTTCAAAGTCTAACATCTCAAAAACTAAGCATTTGCGACGGAAACGTTATTCATGTAAATTGTCTTAAATTGACCCAGTTAACATACTGAAAGCAACAAAAACCCAAAAAAACATGTGTGAGTGAAAGTAAAATTTTACCCCTAACCTAACCCAATCTAATCAAACCCAACTTGAAGTTTAGGTTGGATTAGGTTAGGTTAGGCAAGGTTGGGTTAGGTTAGGTAGGGTTGGGTTAGGTAAGGTTAGGTTGGATTAGAATAGGTAAGGTTGGATTAGGTTAGGTTAGGTAAGGTTGGGTTAGGTTAGGTTAGGCAAGGTTGGGTTAGGTTAGGTAGGGTTGGGTTGGGTTAGGTAAGGTTGGGTTGGGTTAGGTTAGGTAGGGTTGGGTTAGGTTAGGTAGGGTTGGGTTAGGTTAGGTAGGGTTGGGTTCCTATGAGGTTCTTATGGGATCGCTAGCAAGCCTATGACGACACCGGCTATTTTCTCCCTTAGAGAAACAATAGAAACTTCAAAGTCCTATATCTCAAAAACTATGCATTTCCGACTGATATATATGGGTATCACTGCACTTCTCTAATAGACTACTATCAATTTCTAGCAGTGAATTAGCTGGGCGCCATATTGGATTTTTGTAAAAATTTACCAATATCTTTAAAATTATGCATTTGCCAAAGAAAATGGTTGTGATTTTTGGAAGCAGCAAGTCTTATTTTATTAAAAACAATGTTCCATATCCGTCAATTCTGCTGGGTCAAGAGGTAGGTACCTAAATATTTAGCGCGGAGCCATTTGCTCGGCTCGCCTCGCCCCACCTAACCTAATAGAAAAAAAAACACATGAAAAGATGTTTTCCATTACGCAATGCGACTGTGGTTATTTTCTCCCATAAGTAGGAAAATAATGGGAACTTCAAAGTCACGTAGCCTAGGCTATTTCGAAATCTAAGCATGGCGCCGACCTAAAATGTGCATAATAATGATAAGTGATTCAAGAAAAACGAATTAATGTACAAAAAAATAGAAAACAACACGAGCCCTTCTCGTAAACTATCACCAAGTTTGGTTAGGTTACTAGTTACCTACAACTTATGGGGTCGCTAGCAAACCTAGCTAGGTTTAATACGAAAGCTAATTTTTCCTTTAGAAAAACACTGGAAACTTCAAAAACAAATACAGTATTTTGAAAACTAAGCATTTCCGACGGCTCCGGCGGTCATATTCGGACTCAGCACACGAAAATACAAGGGATTGCATTCAGTATAGTTACCTTGTAACTGTCGACCGGGGCTAAACTCTACCGAAAAGTTTGTTTCTGTAATGTTTTACTATTTTTTTAATAAAATTATTGAAAGAATTTAATTCAAGCGTATCATAAAACGAATCTCGACACTCTTTGATACATTTGGTCAAAGACTTGATTACGTGATTACAATGAGGCGCATCACCGTCTTGGGCATTAGCGCCCCGTCAAAGACTTGGTCTGACACCTCATTCATCGATGGCTGTCATTGACTGACGCCCCTACAAACTTATAAAAAAAATAGCGCTAGGCTTACCTGGGGCGAGTTGCAATCAGGCTTTTGGTGTCACATATGTGCTACACCGGCCTCCAATGCGACACGGGTTGGGTAACACCGACGACAACCCTCCTAAATTTTAGGGTTATGAGCTGGGTAGTACTGCTTTTGTTTACTAACACTAACTATGATGCTCTATAATTAGTATTGCAAAACGTACGACTACCGGATATTGCTTGAACTCTTGCACGTGAAGCACGTTGTGTAGTTTTCTTAACTTTTCATCCTAAAAGGCAGCCAAAGTTAGGCTCTGGTAGAAATGTATATGTTTAAGCTTGCCGAAACACTGTGAGGGTAACACCGCCGTCTGACTGCAACACGCCCCTGCATAGTTGCACAAAATAACGCTTCCCTAACTTCACTGGTTTACGCACGAAAAATTCAGTCCGGATACTTCACTGGTTTACGCTAGTGGTGGGGCGAATATCCGCTTCCGCGGAACATCCGCACCTTTTTTGACATCCGCATCGCATCAGCGGATGCTAAAATGGTAACATCCGTAATCGCATTCGCAGATGTCAGAAATGTGAAATCCGCTAAAGATCAGCAGCAAAGAAGGCGCGGATGTGCAGGTTTATCAATGTACACTAATCTCATCCATAGTGCTGAAAACCGCAAATTCTCATTTGGTTTGAAATGTGTCCAAGCGCTGTCCCTGTCAACAATGCACCATCTAAGTTTTCTTCCCAAGTGTCGTAATTTGTTCAAACTGCCGTCGTGAGAGGGTGTGTGTGTGTGTTTGTGGTTGGGCGAATATCCGCATTTGCATCGGCATCCGCAGAACATCCGAACCTCCTTCGAACACCCGCATTTGCATCCGCGGATGTTGAACTGGTAACATTCGCAATTGCATCCACGGACGTCAGAACGCTTAAAGATCCGCATCCGCGGAGGTCTATAAAATGGCATCCGAGCCATGACTAGTTTACGCACGAAAAATTCAGTCCGGATACTTTATGAACACACCTCGTTTATATCACTTGAATAGGAGCTACACACTGTATGTTATGCGAAATGAAAAGATATGGAACGTCAGTTCAGATTGTTGTTTTTGATGTTAGGTCTGGCAACATTCCGCCGGTTAATATATTATATTGATTCCGCCGTTTATTCATATGAATCCACTCTACGTGATTGTGAGGCTCGGTAAATTTGAGCTCTATATTTTTTTTTTTCCTTGCTCTCGCCAACACCTAACGATGCCTCTAAAAAAAAGATAATGCAAGAACGAACTCTTCAAGTAACTCTGAAAAACAACCTGGGTATCGACAGGACAGTATCCATTTAGGATATATACAGTGAGAGTATGTCGGACTGTGATTAAAGTATTATATGTTGTGCAAAGTATTCTTCCTTGTCTGTTCATCTATATTATAATTCTGCTTGAGGCTCCATCCGTCCGTCCGTCCATCCATCCCTGCGTCTGTAAGTTACGCTTTTCACTATTAGGACACCTTCCATTTGGTCGTCGAAGCCAAGCACACTTCACTTAGCTTGTCCGAAACTGCAGACAGGTGCCCTGGCTTCGACCCGTTTATTCACGTTTCAAGCATTAGCTCAAAAATTTATCACCTGTGAGACTTAAACGAACTCAATCTTATTGCGTAAAATGGAAATTTCAGTCGGTTCTACTTAATCGAGCAGTTTCTAAGAGCTGCAACGCGATTCAAAGTGACACAGCCAAAGTTCCTGTTTGCAGGTCCGGATAAGGTAAATGAAGTGTGCTTGGTTTTGACCAAGGAAGTTCAAATAGGGAGAAGCGCACCTTCTCTAATTACCCTACGGGAGCGTTTCGAGTAAACTTTCCCCTTCAACCGGCTGAGCTAGTGGCATACCCAATTGGAGAGCGGCATTGCCTCACGAAGCCTTTATAGGAAGGAGTACTCAGCTATCAGCCCTCGACGAAATTCCGAGCGTATTTAAGTATGTAAAGGAAACTTGTATACTGTATACCATCTGATGATGAAAGTAAAAGGGTGAGCACTGGGATATAAATCTTCAAACACGATTGCCTTTGCAAAAATATCAAAGAACTGCCTGGCTGTATCTACCTCAATTATATGCGCTGGCCACTGCCACTTCAGCCACTTTAAGGACTCCAAACACAGCCATGCGTTTACTCGCCCAGAGAATGCTTGGGCTTGCTCCTCCCATTAGAAATTCCTATTCTTTGACAACCCATTGGAAGGCGTCTTTAGCTAAGGGTAAATTTAACCTGCCATAAATCCTGCTTTACGCTGGGAAGAAACTCAATAATATCTGTCTTCTTTTGCTCCCTATTAAAGAAATTTTCAGTCAGTTTAATGGCAAAGATATGAAGTTCCTTTTACCTTACCGATATTCAAATTTTGAAATATTCACGTTTCTGAGGTCGCATAACGATGCAAATATGGGACAATTCGTATCCAGAATACGATGCAGAGGGCAATTATGAACTGTTTCATTTTAAAGCATTTTTGAAGTGAAAGCGAAATGTTTAAAGAAATAATTTGAGCTGCCAGAAAAAGTGCTTTCAGGAACATGAATCAATAATTTATTGAAAAAGGTTCTGAGCCTGTTGTATCTTTATTTCGTGGGAAAGCTATCGCACATATAGAGTATAAAGGAGCCACGGGTCCAGCTATTGAAGTGAAATCATCAGATTCACCGATGAAAAATGTAAATGCAAAAAATTGAAATCTTAAATAATTGTATCTTCAAACGATGCGAAACAAAGGGGAGCGAAGGCGTGTAAACATAGAAGAAAGCAATAATAACAGTACTTTCGACGACTGAGATTGTTATATTTGTTTCTATGCTGTTTTTATGTCTATATCATGAAATACAAGGAAAACATTTTGCTGGTAAAACATCAGCGGGGTCCAGCGGTAATATATGTAGTATCTGGCAGACGCGGGCTACCTACGTTAAGGCCTCGTTCGTACGAGTCGGAATGCGGGAGCGCTTCCCGTTCTTGGAATACATGTTTCCGTACGGGTGATAACGGCTTAATCTATTTAGACACATCGATTGAAAGTATGTGCAATTGCGCATGAAACTCAATAGAAATTCACATAGAGACTCGAAACTGAGCAAGTGGCCCTCGCTGTAGCGGAATAGCTGCTGTGGCTCAGAGTTTAAGCAGATTTTGAATACAATAATAATAGACTTACCGAAACTGCATACACAGCCGCGTAATGGGAAGAATAGGGAGAAAAGCTCCCATGTTTCGACTCCTGTAGGCAGCCAACTTGAGGTTAGACGCAGTTCGGAAGGATTTAGAAACAGGCGCTATATACGGGTAGGTTAAGTTGAGGATCTGTATTACGTCGAATTAAAGTGAGTTATAGAAGCGTAGGTTAGGATTGCTTCATTTTAGAAAGTGAGAACATTAACCAACAGTGGCATTTACACGGGTGCCGCTAGTACAGTTTATCGCGACTGGAAAGAACAAAGAGAAAGTAAAAACGTTTTTTTTAAATATGAACAAAAAATTTAGAAGATTTGATAAAATCAATTATATATCTAATATTACACACATCAAACACTCGGTTGCCAATATTTCATAATTGTGGCCTTATGGGTAGGCTTTTCGTCATGGAAACTTGAAAGTATTGCAATATCCTCTTCATTATTGCAGAAAACTGCTGTTCTCGTAAGAAACTAAACCTCTCAGTACACAAGCTACGTCTGGAACGCAACCCTTGTCTTTTAGGAGTGTTTGCTGTACTTTCTTGGTTAACCCTTTCCTCCCCACTTGAACTCCAGTTCCCCTCCAGTTTCAACTCCCAGTTGAAACCAGCTCGTTGTTTCTTGCTCTGGAAATTTGGACAATATATTTTGCAACCCGTTTAAAGTCAGTGCTTCTACTTTATTAACGACTGAATAAAACGGGAGGTGGAGCTCAAGTGACTGCAATGAGAGTGTCTGTTAGGAGCTGCTTCTAGATCTTCATAGCAAGAGCAGAGTTTTTGGGAACGAAAGGGTTAAGAAGTGACGTGGCGCATCACTATCTTGGGCATTGTGCTACACGCGTCGTCAAACCGTGTGCCAATATGGCCCCGGAGCTGAGGCCTGTTGCAATCCGTCGTTCGGTGTCACCCACGTTACTCCGGCCGCGCTCTCGTCGTTCGAGACGATTCGTGGGCGTGTTTGTGTACGCGGATCTTGTGCGTGAGGGCGGCCGCGCTGCTCGCTGTATCGCTGATTAAGTTATGTTAGGTTAGGTAACGTTAGGTGAGGTAACGTTAGGTAACGTTAGAAAGGTTAACTTGGGTTAGGTTAGGTAAGGTAAGGTAAGGTTAGTTAGGTTAGAAGGTTAGGTAAGGACGTTAGGTTAGGTTAGGTAAGGACGTTAGGTGAGGTAAGACTAGGTTAGGTTAGGTAAGGCTAGGTTAGGTTAGCCTAGGTAGTGTTTATTTTAGTTGTGGCGCGCGCCGGAAAGCATACTTGAACACAAAATAGTCGTGAACGACGATAGTGCAAACTATCGATGGCGTCAAACGATGGCGTCAAACTCGCCATTCTGATAGCGCGGCTGGGTGGCGCTATCGTCTCTCACGACTGAGATGTGTGCATGTTGTTGTGGTTTTTACAGTGTGTGCAACAACCAAATAGGATCAACAGACACATAGATATTCCACAACAACTGCTTCCTATGCTCATTGACTGCTGATATTATTTGCTATTATGTACTTTTCGTTTTGATATAGAATTTTCTTCCGTAGTATGGATACGTGTTTTTGTTTATAGCTCCAGGACATATATGCATCTTTCCCCTGACGCAAGGAGGTGCCCTGACGACGGCTGAAGCAAATTCACGCCGAAAGCTTGGGCTAATAAAATTCTTGTCTTGAAGAAGTCCTTATGATCACAATGGAAACATAAAGATCGGTCTATTGCCCTATCTGAGTAATTTACTGGTGGGTAAGAAAACAACGTCACCTTTCGAATGAATAGCACCATTTGTGACATCCACAAATGAGTGGCCTACGCACTTAAAGGCTAATAACCTACTTCGAAACGCTAGTTAGCCCAATACTGAATCCCGTACCGTATATGACACATATCACTTAGTGTTGTTCCTTCGAAAAATCAAGCATTGTATGGTTAAAGCTTTCAACGTCAGAGAAAATTTCACACAACGCGCTCTGCCATAGCAACATGAAGCAAGCGGCACATCTTACGTGGTCTGCAGTTGGTTTGGCGAGAGATAACAAAGTTGAAGTTCCTAAAGACGTCGTGTGCCCAGACGCTCTAAGAAAAAGCTAATGTGTCCTGCGGCGGAGGGCGGCCAACTTCTTGGAAGACGCACGTTCAGTTGCGAAAAAAAATCAGTATTGCGACGATTGTCTAAAAGTAATGATTTCTGGAACCATCAAATATGCTGCCAGCGTATTACTTAGCGAGCTTGAGTTACTGTTGTATGAGTAAGCAGAGAGGGAATATCCCGTGTGTCTCCCCATAGTTATAATTAGGTAGCAAGGGCGACTTTTAATGTTGTGTAAAAGTGAAAGACGGAAAGCAATATTTATTTCTCCTCACGTCGATACGCATTCAGTCTCAATGCCTTTACTAGGCAAGTTACCATATAGGGCTACTTCATAGACTTAATCCTGCTAGAGCATCTTCCATCCTCTCTGTAAAGGTTACTGCTATTACCACAGACTGTGAAAGATACAAAAAAAAAAAAAGATTTCATTACTATTACAGTTTAAACTTTACGGTACTTGTTCCAGGGTATATTATCTTGATACAATGTTTTTTTTTTTCCTGTTGGGAAAATAGGAATACCATAGGACAAAGGATTCTTGTAGCAAAATACCACAGCCTGGTACAAGGAGGGTTAATGCATACGTAGAGAGCAAACTGCATAAAATGCAACCCCAAAAAGGCTGAATATTTGGGCGCACGTGGATGCTATAACTTATTGATGAGGAGCTCGCATTAATGTCGGTATCAGGATTTGGACACTGACATCAAATAAATAAATAAATTGAGATGGGATTTAATCATATGTATTTATACCCACGGTAGCAGCAGACCTTGCGTGCTGCACAGTTGTACCGAAGGTCCGGGGAATGATCGCCAAGCCATGTCAGCGGACTTTTTGCATGGCGCTCGGCTCGCTGAATCAGCATACATGCCTGGTGTGCATAGCTACCGTGGGGTACTTACCTTAGGATGGGGGTCGTTGAACCTTCCGCTAAAAGCGCCGTTGTTCTTAGCAACTCGTGGCCGGCTGAAGCGGTGCTTACTTCTCTGGGGCCAGTTGGCCTATATCTGCCCTACGAACTAGTGCGTCAGGGGCATCCCAGTGCAGGGTGCAGCCAAAGTTGATTTTGCCTTCTTTACCTCTACTTAATATTGGAATAGGTAACAAGACTCTAATATCAAATCAGTCAGTTTAGAAGGGATTTAGTAATTTACTGCATAGCCCGTCACCGATAGGTCACCATCATCATTTTCTTTCCTTCTCAAAGGAATATTCCACACTGAGCCAGTAAGCAATGATAAGTTTAAATATATATATATATACATATATATATATAAATACATACATATAAGCATGTATATGATGTAGTCCAGTTGTATTTTCCCCTTTAATTTTATGTTTAACGCACACGTTTATGCAGCCGACCTCAGACGGGCCCCACCACCGTTGATCACCCCATTGATATAGTGACAATAAATTTTCAAAGCTCGAATTTCTTCCTATTATATTGTGAATGCAGATAATCCTCTTAGTTTTAAAATTAGTAAACTGATGCTATTGCTCAATCGTCTTAGCTACTTGAACTGGCCAGGCGACTAAAATTTTAGAATTTCAATTCTTTAGTGCATTTGACGTATGTAGCAAACCGTATTCAAGTTACCACGATCCTTAAGTATCTGTCTCGCCCTGAATCCTGAACGATAACATAAATTGTGTAACGAACCCTATACTTCCCCCAGGGGCGGACTCCCATAATTGACGCTCGAGTTGCTTCCTATCCTAATGCGAAGATTCTGTTTGCTAACAAGCAAGCAATAAATTAATAAACTGGAACGCCTGGTGGCGTACAACCATCGCCAACGTTCATAACAAATTCAACGCCGTAATTTCTAATGGCCAGTTATTTCTAGACCTTTGGAATATTTCACATCTTAGTCAACCCACCTTACTGCTCAAAAAAAAATATTATTGTGACTCGACTCCTCCCTCTTTTTTGGGCGGACAGACAAACAAACAAATTTATATATAATTAAATCTTCAGCGAAAACATTTTCCCCGCTCTGCGCTTCGATCGCGGGTGATAATAATAAATAAAATTCACAGAATTTTAGGAGGATATGATGTGTTACTCAATATCAGCACCGAGAATTAAATGCTGATATAAAGTAAGTCAATTGAGAAGGAATTAAATCATTTATGCGTTAGTCAATATCTGAAACGGGAACTGGACATCACAGACTAATAATGAAAACACAGACGGGCAGTTTCTAAGCGCAGTTCAGCTCTTCCTGGAGCTGTTGTTACGTCATAGTTAAGCTATCATCGTTGTGCCTTGAACGATTTTGTTTAACGAGAATAATATTTGGACTGGGCAAAACGAGAAAATAATTATTTACTAACAAGTCACTAATTGTATTTAAAAGTCGTCTAGCTTCAGAGTTTTGTAGCCAAGAAACCTCGATGAAATTTCGTGCAGCTGGAGCTAAGCAGATACAACTCGTATCCTGTATACCAACTTATGATGAAAACAGTAAAATGAGGAATGTGACGTCATATTGAGCCGCTATTTTCTTGCAAAAATACTGAAAAATTGCCAGTCTGTGTTCCTTAGTCTGTGCTGGACACTGACAAATATGTAATTGAGAAGGGATTTAATAAGTTATGTGTAACTCATTATGAGCGCCGGGTACTGAACACTGACATTAAGTAAGTCAATTGAGAAGAGATTTATCTATAATATTAATTGCGTTGTTCTTTTTTTCGTTCGTGTCTTACGCTCTTCAATAATGGAAGGGGGAATATTCAATTTGTAAGAAGCTCTGATTTTTGCTGGAATCAATCACACCTGTTTTCTTTCAGCTTGCTCTTGAAAAAAAATTCGATCAGTTTTAAAGCAATGACATGATGTTCATTTTGCACGTATCATACCTACCCTGATACCAAATTTCATTTCTTGTAATATTCACGTTGCAGGGGTTGCACACCGATCCAAATATGGGAAAATGCGATCGTACGTAGCCATAATACGAAGCTGTTCTCAACTGCTTCATTCTAAGCTGCATTTTGCCAGTGAAAGTGCAATGTTTAGAGAAATGACGAAAACTAAGAGAAAAAGTGCATTCAGCGACATGAGTCAATTTTTTTAAAAATGGCCTAGAGTAGTAATATGTTGGCAGGCTATCGCACATCAAGTGTAAAGCAGCCGCCCCCCCCCCCCGTAAAATTGAAATCATCAAATACACCGATGAAAAATAGAAATATTAAAATTATGAAAGTTAATTATATTATTTTCAGAAGATGAGAAACAAAGGATTGCGAAACCGTGTAAATATAGAAGAAAAGCAATCAGAAAAGTAGCTCCTAAAAGTGAGATTGCTATATTCGCTTATGCAGTCTTTATATATCTATGATAATATACTAGGGCTGAAATTTTGCTGGTAAAATGTCTGCCAGATCCACCAGTGCTATATATAGTGTCTATGTATTGACTGGAATGCAGGATTCAATGGCAGAGTCTACAGTGAGCACGTGGCTCTCGCTGTAGTGGAAAAACTGCCGCAGCTCTTAGTTTTAGCAGTTTTTGAGAACATACACAGCAGCGGAAGGGAAGGGGAAGGATAGGGAGCAACGTTGCCATGTTTCGACTCTCGTGTGCAGCGCAGTTGAGGTTTGACGTAGTTCGTTAGGATTAAGGAACAGGCGCTATTTATCTGGAGGTTAGGTTGAGAAGCAGCATTAGGTCGAACCAAAGTGATTCACACAAGCGTAAGTTAAGATTGGTTCATTATAAAAGTGAGTACCTTAACTAACCGACCGTGAAATTTCCACGGGTCCCGCTAGTTAATATAAGTATTGGTCACCCTAATGGCTACATGAGAATGATGTAGTCATGTGCGGTATCTATATAAAGTTCCTATTAAATTTCACGAGTATTCTTAGTAAAACTCTTTGAGTTACTTCAAGATATCTGCTTCGCTAATTATGTTGTCAAACAGTTTTTCTTTAAGAATACTTGTGAAATTTAATAGGAAATGTATGGCAACACTGTATCGCATACACACGTTTGAGACGTGCTTCTAGCACGCGTTTTATGGCAACACTGTTGTGGATACACAGGTGTTCTGCGAAGCAATTTGCGCAGTAGTGAATTAACGTCAACTCATTGTATCACTTGACACATAATTAGCCGCGCCATTTCATGTACAAATCAGTTACGGATTGTAATAAGATGCGTCTATTCACAGCGTATGTAAACATTTTTGTATCATCGAACTGTTTTCCTGAGGGGTACTCATCTGCGAAGCAAAGCATCAGCGCTCTTACAGTTCAATGCAAATGGCATTCATTACGGCTCTTGTCTAGGTAATTATTATAAAATAACGCTGTTGAAATGGATACTTTGTTCCTAAAAATTTTAGTAATAAGGTACATAAGTTGCAAAGCACAGTCACTTGATACTGTTGTTTAGAACCGATGGTTTATGTAATTAAAAGATGAGATTTTGTCGTCTTAAAATATCTTGTGATTATAATAGAATTACAGTTCATTTTCCAGCAATTCTTTTTCGATAGTGTTATGTATAACTATGGTAAATTTTATGTTCATTGCTCTCGTATATTAATATTATTACTGTCTTGACATTTTCCCGATATTCCCACAATGATGTAGCTTTATAAAAGAAATAACAATGTTTTTTGAGACCCAAACGTTTCTTATATTCTAAGTAAAAGCGCACGTTACATAAGTGTTTCATTAGGAATTAGTTTTTTTTTTAATCAAGCCCCTTGATAGCCTTACAGCTATATATGAGCACAAATGTAATGAGATACGAAGTAAATCGACTGCTACAAGCATATGGTTCGCCATTGCAAACGTTTCAAAGCATGTAACGGGTACCGGCATCGCCTGAATTATTACACAGAAATAACGAGCAGTGGTGCGAGTGCCCACGATATCGTGTAACGATGTCCACCTCTTCCCCTGAGGAACATCGTTACCGAAATATTAAGCTTTGCTTTTGCAAGAAATCGAGATTCCAAGATGAAATTGCTAAAGCGAATGCGAAACGAAAGAACTGACATGAGTTGCAGCGTTCTTAAGCCATTACAACTATAGTATGCACAAGCTCGTTACATACTGTACATGGTCAGGCAGTTTACTAGAAACAACAGTTCCAGCTCTCGGAAGCCATAACACTAACAGCACGCTTGTTAGCAAGCGGGACTGACTATAGCGACGAACATCGTTGCCACACCAAGAACAGCATATTTCTGGAACCATAGCATAAACTGGCCGCACGTAGGGAGCGTGACTGGCTGTAGTCAGGTATCTCTCAAATCAGGAGGAGCGAGCTCCAGGTTCCGACGCTATACACAAGACACGGCAATAAGACATCTGCCGGGGGCGGAGAAGAAGAGCGAAGCGTGTGAAGCGCCTCGAGCTTGCGATGGCTTCCAGCTAACGGGCCAACGACGAATTAGTGTTCCTTGTTGTTACGGCGTCCGTCTCCGGAGCTTCTTCTACGTACACGCTGGCATGCACGCCTTCTGAGTGTCTGCAGTGGTGTTTCATGCAATATTGTTGAACGAACCATAGGTTTCTCGTTGTTACGGCGTCCGTTCCTGGAATTTCTTTTACTCTGTATGGAATCATCATGCTATGTCTTGTGTTTGTTCTTGAACGAATTGACGTTATTTTTTGTTACGGTGGTTGTCTCCTGAGTTTTTTTTTTTCTGTTGACGATTGATTTTTTCCTGCTGTGGCTGATGTTCTATCGGAAATTTTGGACGCATTAGTGTTCCATGCTGCTACTGGATCCGGCTACAAACTGGATTAGAACGTCTTGCGCGCTTGTACCGGCTGTAGCACATTGTAGTTCTGTAAAGACGAGTAAGTATTATTGCCTAGGTTTGTAGAACGTTTTGCACGGTCGTAGGGATTCTTCATCCGTATCTGGAGTTACAGTTGAGGTCGTTGCACGTACTGCACGTATCCCTAATTGTTGCCGTGGGCGACCGCTTTACAACGTCGTTTGTACCGGTAGAACACGTCAATTTCATCATATATGAGTGCTTTATCATTGTTCTTTATATTTTTACTAAAGGGTCCGCGCTGTCAAAAATGGCGGTGAGGAATTTCTGAAGACCCGTCTTCATTTAACATACTGTTGTTGGTAATATGCTTCTGAAGGCTACACTTCAACAGTGACTCAAAGTATCATGAGAGAAAAGTGCTCTCTTTTAGTTCATCTTAGCAGCACAATCGGTCTTCATCTTAAGTGACATGCACACAAAATCTTACATTAGCAAGCAGCACAGCATTAGTGAATTCAATTAAATTCCCCACCGCGTATCCTGTCTACCGAATAAGCTTTCAGTAGGTTGAAACTTTTGTGCTGAGCGAAAACATCATCGCTTCTTGCGTCCTTCATTGATCATCTGCATTCAGATAAAGGAATAGGGATCGCATTTTCGCCATTTTCTGCAACTTGGTCATCGACCTCCATGAAAACGCAGCCGAATTACAAACTCTGCAACATGGCCTATTTTTCGCCTATATTTTTAAGAGCGTGACACGAAACATACAAATATATGAACAAATAAACCAACGACGGTGATTATTATATTGTTTGATTTGTTGAAATAGCGACATTCAGATTAGATATTTTGGAAGACGATAGTAAGCTTCAGTAAGATTTAACTTTTAATTCGCCAACTGTAACTAAAAGTCAACTTTAAATTAACCATCTTAAGCCTTCCATTCTTTGTTTACTATTTGAGATCATGCGCTCCATGCATTCGTACGAAGAAGTTGTCTCTTGTTAGTATCTCGTTGTTTTATTCGTTTCAAGTAAGTTATTCTGCTGACCAAAATGCACAGTTCAGTTTTTATATCGCAACTGAAAGACATCAAACATTGAAACGACCTGCCTGTAATCTCATTTTGACTGACGTTGACTTGTCATGCATCCGATAATAGCTGTGAAAAAAAAAACTGTAAATACAGTACCGAAGTTAGTTGTTTATGTTCACTAGCAGTTTTATATCGACAATTACTCAACGGAAATTTTGGCCAACCCATAATTCCAGTATTCCTGAATAGCGCTGCTTGCTTCTTCAGACTCATTACTATACCGTTGCACGTGAGCGTCGTTTGCATTTATTGTTTTGTTGTACGATGGTCGTCTGTTTATCTTTGCTGAGCTTAACGTTTCTGCAAAATAATTGTTTCTTGCCTTCGTGCTGCATGCACTCACTCGCCTGCTGAATACTAGAAGCTCGTTTGCATTTGCTACGGAAGCATACGGTACACATGTTGTTGACCAAAGCACTCCCTCCCCGTCTCTCCTGGTGTGTAATATTATATGCAACGCTCCGAATAATGTTATTCCTACAAGAATGGCAGCATTAGATTCTGATGTATAAGGCTAACCTAACGTTAAAACCAAAGTTAAAGCGATCGATCTAAAAGACCTGTTTATTTAAACTGCGGATGGTTCGACCATATACTGTAGGTCATCACCGTTAAATTATCATTAAAGAGACAAGTCTTCAAAAATATCGACCGCCTTCGCTTTAACCTTTGTCATAAAACTGTGTCGTCTTCTGCAACCTAAGACTTGATAACCCAACTGTATTGTATCTACTAGCAGCAAACAAAATTGCTGCAGGGAGAATGTCCGAGCATACAAACTGCATAGATTTCTCCACATACTAATATACACAGACGGGCATTTCTTCACCATTATTGCGAGAAAATTTACTACAACGATAAAGGCTTACTGATATACGTCGTATATTTAGAGCCATGATAAATACCGATGTTACTGTAGATACTGTATCTTCAGCAGTACAAAATTTCGTTGAAATTTGAAAGGGTTCTGACAAAAGTGTTCTTTTCGATTACAGTAACGCGTGGCTGGTTCAGGGAGACAAGCGAAAATGACGTCACAGTAGTCTCAAGGCATATTTGAGGTGCGTTTAGAAGTTGTGCGTCTTTCTAGGACTTGCTCTGTTGCCATGGCGTATCTTACCTACAGATCCGGAGTTGGGTTGCATCTTGTATTTTATATGCTTCGTGCGTGGCAATATGCTTTTTAAGGGCAAAACACTTTCAAGTTCTGGCAGAACTTTTTCGATAACTATTTTAATATCCAGGAAGATTTAACTAAACAGAGTATGAAGACGATAGACATAAATCTACTATATAATAATTCACGTCGTGTTTTTATTTATTTATTTATTTATTTATTTATTTATTTATTTATTTATATCTTTCCTGTCACGCTCTATGGGAATAAGATAGGAGAAAAT
>LQNS02277717.1:25050533-25062596 GCA_001587735.2 Parhyale hawaiensis | reverse complement strand
GCGGGGGTTTTCCTGAAGGGCTAACTTACTGCCGTCATTTATCGCACACGTGCACCAGTCATTAATAACCCAATATGCCGTCATTTACAATGACGGCTCGGGACACTAGTTTTAAATATAAAATGGAACAATGGAAGACTGATCGTGAATATTCACGTTTTGAAGCTGGCAATAGAGATAAAGCACTCCAGAAGGAAATATGCATTTATAAGTAAAAGAGAATAGAATGTTTTAGAACATTTCCCTTGGAGTACAGAACACGAACGCGTTGGTTCTATGATTATTTAATATATTAACGCCTAAAGCACACGCTTCTTCCGAGTAGATATAGCAACAATAACACCCAGGTAATGGAGGGCGCGCCTTAACAGCTCAATAAGATAACCAATATTTTAAGAGGGATTTCGCTCCAGAATTTTCTATGAAGATCAAAGTTAACTTCACCGCTGTAACCCAACTACGAAATCCACACGCGCTGGTTCTCGCTGCCAATAGACGCCTGCTAGGACTCAAAGAAGTGCACGGCTGCAGTCGATCACATATTATCAGCAAGGAACGCAAATTCATAAATATAGGTGAATGGTAGGCAACAGTTACTCGAATTAATTTGAAACTGTTTCATCAAAGTTTTACCAATTACCAATATATATATATATATATAGGACCTAGCAATTTTGTAGGATAGGACCGGCAAATACGTATATCGCAGTTTATGATTGTGCTTATATATAGCTTGTCTAACCGTATCCGGGACAGGGCTAAGACTCTGGCAACTATCGACTGATGACAGTTGTGCAGCAAATGGTGAGATGATGTTCATTTTCGTTCCATCTTCCATAAGTCAGCAAGGAAAGAAAACGGTACTGCTCTTCCGAAATAGCAATGACGACGCTGGGCTCTTCCGATATTTAATAGAAATCGAAGATGAGGCAGGCTTGTGCACTGTTTTCGATTTATTCTTGTCTTCTACCAATGACCTGCTATCCTCTATGATCTGAAACCGCTGCGACAAAAATGGTTCAGATGCGTATGATTAAACGCCGGGATAGAAGAACGTGTTACCACGATTTGATTGGAAAATATTAAGGCATCAGAGAGAGAAATTACTTTCCTTTCGACGAAGTAATATGAAAGTAAAAGTCGATACATAAGGAGCCTTTTTGTGGCCACGCTCGTGATCATGATCATCGTGATCACTAAAAAGCTTAAGAACGGTCAACGACTCTGTAAGCAAACCAGAGACGCCATGTCCATTTTTGAAAAACATATTTTTATCGTATTTTTACGGAAAATTGTGGGGAATGGATTTCATATGAACCTTTATTTATATTGAAGCCAATGCATAACTGAACTAGAAGTATTAAAAGCATTTTGAACATACACAGGCATAAAACTAGGAAAGCTACAAGTCTGGAAATCAATATTACAAACAATCACCATAACATTACTCAATTTATCCCTAAATATAAGAAAACATCACGACCTTGCCTTTCAAATTTTGAATTTTTACTTGTCCAACGGCTGGTATCACTCTTTGATGACGCATTATTAGCCTGCGGAACGAAATCATGCTGCGATCAATTCTCACCACTGATCACGGTTGATTGCTATCAGAATCAAGTCAAAAAGCGGTCACAAAAACGCGCGGATCATGCGCAATCAGGCAGAATCATCCGCAAGGTGGTCACACGAAAAGACGCCTATAATACGCAAAAGCCATACAATTGCTCAGTAAAATTAAAAAAAAAAATCAGCTACTATACGCTGCGTGCGTTACAGCAGTATAAATCAATGTTGCGTCCGACTCGCCTTAACCAACTTGAGAAAAAACAACTACCTAACGGTATTTTCCACTCCTAAACTGCCTTTCGGAACGATGATGTTGAAACTGGCAAATCTTAACCTTGATACCGTGATGATACTTCGGACGAGGTCCAGGTGGCGTTATCCACGTCAACAGGTTTATCAACAGGTTTACAACAGGTTTATCTGGCACTTTCAGTAAGTATGCGCCCACTAAGATTTTAAGTTTTGCAGCCTCTGTACCAGTGACATTTCGGATGTGACGTGGCATTTAGTTGAATAATCTCGCCCTGAACAGCGAAACTATTAGAATATTTTTGTGGCCATTGCGTCACCACCAGTTTTGATCGGAATTCGCTCTTCACAAGTGCGACTAATACGGTCTGAGTGTCTGGTCTGGATTCGCCTATTGACGCTGACAGTAACTCTTTCTAGAATTTCCCAAATATAAATCCATAATTTTTTCCAATGATGCAGTAGTTTTCACAATTTAGAGAGGAGAATCTGTTAACGACGCGTATGCGACGGCACAGCTTAGGGCCACATTTTACAGACACTCTCCGAAATTTATAATGAGAAAAGTTTATTCTTCAGAAAGCTAAAAAAAAGTTCGTAGATGCTTTGATACGTATTTTTGTGCAATTATAGAGATTGTAGGACATGTAGGGCACTCTAGAAGCCCAAATGAAATGATGGAGAAACAATGTAAAATAGCTGCGTATTACCGTACTTGAATTTTGTGACGTCACAAGCCTCATTACCCATGGTGCACCGCAGCTTGGTCCCGCCCCGAGGGCTAACCTTACGTAGTTACATAATCCTTGGGTTGAAGCAATGTAGGTTTACAGTAATGACAAATATGTATGTGTTATTTTGTGTACCAACAGGGTAAAACGCAATATTTTAGCATTATAAACCGTTTTAATACAGAAGAAAATCAAATCGCTTACTGGCCAAAACAGAACTTCGCCGTTGGTTCTATGTGATCTAAACCGCTCATCTTTAGATTGCTCTCCCCTCATCCGACTGTACCACAACCACCTACCATTTTAGGTAGCCGTAATCCTTGTTACGGTTACCGATTTTCAGGTTGCGTTTGGCCAATTTGTTTGTGATAACAACACGTTTCACCGTCTACACTATTCCAGGCGTTATAATCGCAATTTTTTGAGTTGACAATTTATACCACAATCACTAACCAAAAACGTGAGCCTTTTTCCTTTCTGAAAAAAAAAAAAAAAATATTGATCTTCCAAAATTATGTTCTATAAAAAAATCTGAGGCTTCGGACATGTTCGATTGGGCGCTGAAATTAAGCTTTCGTGGCTTCACTTGTCCGAAATTTCAGACGAAAGCGTTTTCTTCGCAACTCTGAATCTGAGCTTAGCGTGTTAGAAGCAACCCGACGTTGAGCAAGCTGAAAATTCTATTTTACAGAGCAAAATTAAGTTTCTTAAAGTCTGAGCCATAACCGAGTTAGGGTCAACGCTTGAAAGTCAAATCTCTGGGTCGAAGCCAGCACATTTGCCTGAAGTTTCAAACAAGTCAAACCCCAAAGGCTTCACATTGGCGCCCAATCGAACGTGCCTTAGATTAAAATGAAGCATCGATTCATAATTGTATTTTCGTAGTATTACCTGGCACAAAACGTAGATTTGGACAACGTAGAGATTCAGGAGATTTCAACCTAACCCATTATCGGGTCTGTCCAATACAAGTACTTCCCTCAAAAAAAACGAGACCCCGCCTTTGAGAGAAGAGCTCAACGTGATAGGTAACTTTGCTTTTGGAGGACCCGCCTTTCTAAAAAAAAAAAAAAAACTCTTATTGCTGCGTCCATAAGTTCAGACCCTGTGAAACCATTGTAACTCTACGTTCTTCAACATCACTGTGGCCGCAAATATGTCACTGTCACAGTTTTCTGGCCCAGGCAACCTACAATCAATTAAGGACACTGTAAGCTTTGTGAGGACCTTAGTGACCAGGAAGCAAAGAATGCAATGGGAGGACGCAATAGGACTAAAATAAAACTTAGCTGTGACCGCACGTAGCAAATTTATATCACATCCACGAGCCGAAGTGCTTTAGATGGGGGGACCTCAGACATTCGTATATTGTTTGCTCTAAAATATCATCGTATTTTTTCGATTTATTCCATTAAGTCTCCCGCTCAAGACTGGCCAGCTACTTGAGCTGCAAAATATCGAAAAATTTTGTCGGCTAGTAAAGAAAGCTCGGGCAATAGGCTACCTGTTACTGTGGTTTCTCTCGTGTACAGAATTGGCTATAACGGTGCTTATATTTGTTGGTAAGGAATATATATATTCTGTGAAGTGAATATGAAGTGTAAATAAGGCTTCAATCCAGAAAAAGAAGTTAAATCGAGTTGCGGAAAGGGAACAAATTCAGCGCAAGTATTGTGAAAGTTTCCACCAACATGCACTGCAATTTTCTATAGATAATTGCTAAATTAGAATAAATTATCTTCATTTATTTTTACGCTAGAGATGAATTTCGCAATTTAAGACGACTTTTCTGGTGAAATTAATTAAAATACTCCTAGGCCGTTCAGTCATAGATTCGTCGATAATGACGTCACTTTTTGGTGCTAATTTTCTGTAAGTCCTCCCGATACGCTCTTTGCTTCCTGGTAGTGGCTAAGTACTATAATACATGCTTACTACGAGCTCCATAGACGAAAGAAAGAAAGAAGAAAGAAAAAAAGAAAGAAAAACCACGTACTTTCTCATACGGATGCAGTGCCCAACAAATTAGGGGCGCAGTACCTTGAGGTATTCATTCCTATAAGTAACATTTTGCAGCTATGATTAACAACAAAAATTTTCTATAGTTGAGTTTACAACGCTGATCTATACACGGCCCTTTCGCAACTACATTTTAAGTTATGGTTGCCAATTATTTTGTTGCGGTAGCCCAACTGGGCAATGACAATTCTTTCTATGCTCGGCGCATTTGTCTACGATGACGCTAGATACAACTGGGTATCCCCTGTAATTTTGTTTATCTCTGTCACTATTATAGAAAATTTTCTGTGGTTGACTGACGTAACTTTGCATATCGCTCGTATTTATTCTGCTGGATAATATTTCCAACGACATCATAACATATTTAGCATAGCGTTTCTACTTTATAGTCATCTGGACATATAAGCTACTTGTTTCACATCACTGAGAAAAATTACACGTCCTCCAAAAATATGTACGAGATAACGAGAACATATCGAATGAAAAATAATTTTTCATTATTATATTCTGACATCTCTAAGGTAAACAAACCAGACAATATCATCTCTAGGGCTGTACCATAAGGGCAGTCAGTTGAATAAATTGTGTACCATGTGCTTCTAATGCATGAGTCATGCGTTGTCAATAAGTGCCAGAGATGAATGAGAAAGACCTTGCTGGTTGTAAACATTCTTGTATTTTCGATCAGACACTATATGCTACAGAATATTTAATAGGATAACTTTTTAGAGATGTAGATTGATAAAATTGAGCTAAATATTAAAAATGAATGACAGTATGAATTAGAATGGGAAATATGAGTATCGTGTTATGCGGAATGCCCGTTTTTTTGTTAGACTTGCGAGCCTTTCTTTGTGTAAACATCTCCTTGACCGAATGCCAAGCAGGTTATTTATGACAACAAAACATACATATACGAATACATTTAGTTTTTCAACATAGAATACAAATGCTTAGTGTTATGTACTTTATATTAAGGATGTATTATACAGTTTAAAGGCCGTGAAGTTGGCAAATTCAGTACCCGTTATGATGAGTAATGTGGCACAGTTCGTGCTCCTGTAATAGTATTGGAACACGAGCCATCTGTGGCGTTACCAAACGCTACAGGTACAATGTCGCAAGATTATTTAAATAATATCGCTTAAATTGATAAATTACTCACAAGATCTTTTAAAAACCCGCAAATAAGTACATTATAAAATGTGTTTTACGATTTGATTTATCTTTATTGATGCTACATTTATTCTTTTATGTTTCTGTTTATATAACAGGATCTGGTATGAAAGAATTATGCAGAGTATAGGACCAAACTAGCATGTAGGAACCCTGATCTCTTGAAGCCAATATTGGTCACAGTTTTCGATAATAACGTGCTACATTTATAGCAAATTATATGTTGATGAGGTATTACGAGCCCCCAGATTTTACATAAATGTAACATTGGAGGACAGTGCTCTATAATTTGGCCTGTTTCTCGCTAACTTGGCAATCCTAGCCATCTGTGCTTCCAAAACATTGGCAGTGTGGTCGATGATTTCGTATTGGTAAGTGTGGGGTGTGCTCTCTCAATCAAGATGGATAATACTCTACGAGAACAGGTACCGTATTTTTAGGCTAATGTTTACTTTATTGAACTTTGTAAGCCACTTTTGCTTATATTCGTAGGATGCCTTAACGCTTGAATTGGGTAAAAATTGCACCCGCTATTATTGCACCCATGCCGTTTTCAGAATGGTGTAAATTTGGTTTGGCCGATGATCAATGTTGAGACGCAGTGAAGAAATGTACAAGAGCATTGTGGTGCGCAGGGAGGGAGTGCTATACCGAGCGTGTAGAGCCGTACTCTTTCGTTATTAGCCGACTACTCAACATGCTCGCGAATATGCTTGCGCTCGCCGATATTTTGTCGCTGTAACGATTTTTTCGATTAATTTCGAATTGTCGCTCGGAGACAATAGCTTCTAGTTTAGATTTTTTTTCTGCGGCTGATGAACTGCGTGCCTGGTAAAGATTTCTATTTGCTACTTGCTGAACGGAGCGCTCCGTTTTGGGAATGAGATCTGAATGCAAACGTATGAACAATCGAGTAGATCGACGTTTTCCGTCTGTCGGAGAAGTTAAGTTGTCTCCTTCCGTAACGTACCTATTGTGATTTCTCGAGGACTTAGGCTGCGGCTAACTTAGTAATTTTGTCTTATGGGCGTCTTCAATTTTCCACATGGAATCGTAGTTTGGTTTGAATTTCTCGGCTAGTATCGCCGCTCATTGCGCTTACGCATCCTCTAGCGACACAGTTTATCGCCAGAAATGGGCTAAAATTGTGTTCGAGTTTGTTTGCCGGGAGGGGGGTGGGAATTTCTCGTTTGACCACTACACACTACATCTGAAAATTAATTAGATATATTTAGACGAGGTTTGATCGTGTACTATGTTAGGCTCTTATTTTTTACAAACATTGCTAAAAAGAGAAAAATGCAACTGCGCTCAACACTTCTTACGAAGGCCCAACAATAGGGATATGAGCGTACTACTCGGCTCCCCCGAACAGATAGGCCTAGTAAGAGGCGTTGTTCGATTGGACGCTGACGTTAAGCCTTCAAGCTTGACTTGTCCAGAACTTCAGAGGAAAATGTTGGCTTTGCCATGTTAAGACGTGATGCAAGTGTTAGCAGCAACGCGATAACGTTGCGCTTGCTCAAACTCGATTTTACTGAGCAAGATTTATTTCTGGAAGTCTCAAAGGCAACCAATTAAGGGTCAACGCCTGAAATTCAATTCGACAGGTCTAAGCCAGCGTGCTTACGAGAAGTTTCGAGCAAGTCAAGCCTTGGAGGCTTAACTTTGGCGCCCAATCGAACTTGCCCGAAATGTCACGTGTTCGATATTGCTGCGCAAACCTCCTGTGATCAGGCAACTAGTGCGCACATTGGGATGATCTCACGCTGAACGGATGTGCCTCACGAACTGTATGCCTTGCAGTGTGAAGCTAAGGTCGTTGTTGTGAGATTCTAATTAAAACTGTGGAGCAAAGCCCGATCATTGGCGCTTCAATGAATGGCGCTGTCGTTTTCTATATCGTCATTGCGTTTATTTGTTCCATAATATATGAAGGGATAAAACAGTTAGAACGCCTCGTTGCGTAAGACCACCTTCGAGGGGAGGGGATGACATGGCGGAGTCAGCAGTTTGGCATTTTACCCATGTAGGTCAACCTATCTGATTGCCTGCCTGCAAGAGATTGTGATGGTAGCTCTATTTTTCTCCTGGCAGTTTTTGGGTGGAAAACACAGGCAAATATAGACACATACAAAACGAAAACATATCGCTTTCACTTGATTTGCGGGTGATCGCCAGCTGACAGTCCCAAGTCTCCCCAATCAGACAAATGCTACTGAAAGTCGTAAATTCGTTATTCAGTCAGTAATGAAAAACAAAGGGATTTATGTACCAGGAAGTCAGGAACAGGGCCAGGGAAGGCACTCACACGCGCGCCGTCGTCATTACACGTCGTTGATCTCAACGCGTTCGCGAGAGTGTTGTAAGCACCCTAAAGACGCCATGTTTGTTGTGTAGAATTAGCTCATTCTTGTGCCATGTTTTCACTTCCATCGGTTCGTCAAGATATAAATGTTTATATTCTAGAAATAGGCTGTTCCTCTTGAAATCAGGCTACCTATTAGATTATGGGATAGGGATGTGATCTTAAAACAAGCGCAAAATGTTAACAAACATAAAGAAGGGATATAAAACTGAGCGCGCATCGTTGTTCATTCCAATGAGAGACGCTTCTACGTATCGTGCGTGTAGACTGTGGCAAAGAAAAAGTTGACGCACAGATCGCGTCCGTTCACCTGATGAATGACGTGTGAACTCGGCTTTAGTGAGGAAATATTATCCAAAGCGGCGAATCGTAAGCTTAAGGTTGAAGATCCAGACAAAGTAAAGCTCATTTTATTAGATCATGTGGATCCAAATGGCTACGGAATACGATGTAGATAGCCCGCTGCTGCAGCTGCAGTTCGTGTGCTGTGAACACACCGGAAGGTGATGCTTACGCACGTCCGTGCTCTGTGTCATGTTGACCTGTCGGCATCTCCTGCAACTAAACGTTTTAATGTTATGACTGGCAGTCATGAAGTGGCTTACTGATTTATAGAAGCTAGTACACGTCAGTCCTGATCTGTCGTTCCAAACGTTGAATGACGAAGACGACAGGGTCCATAGGCCCTTCTGTTGGACAAAAAATGAGTGCAAAAGGTGACGACGGGGCCGATCCATCGGAGTTGAATGCCAAAGAAGATGACTCGATCTATCTTTCGGGTAAGGAATTGAATTCCAAAGAAAACGGCAGGGCCGATCTATCGTCCAAAAAAATTGAATGCCATAAAAGACAACAGGACCGATCTATCTGGGGAAAATTTGAATGCCGGAGAAAATAACAGAGACGTTATCTTTCCTAAAAACTTGAACTGCGAAGAAGACGGCATAGCAGATCTATCATCGAAATAGCCAGTGCCAAAGAATACGGCCGGCTTGGTATATCAGTCGAAACTTGATAGGTACCGCAGTAGACGACTACCATAGGCTGATTCGTGCATCTTTCCTCAGTAGACGACTGGGCTTATGCTCCGACATGTCCTATAGCTAATGCTAGTTATAGTTAGTTTATGTTTTATATGAGGAAGTTCGCGCACGTTTTCTATGTTTAGTTTAAGTTGTAGTTGTGGACAGTATGCTCACTATTATGCCCAACCTTCCAGTCAGATAGCCAAGCCTCTGCAGCTACAACCAACACTTCACTATGCAGGGTCATGGTCGTCCTGTACTTCTGTCTCGAAGAGAACATTGCCCCGGCCAACTTTAACTTTTAGTCAATAAATCCGAAGAGCCGAGCGCCTCTCATTTCAATTTGTGAAAGCACTCTCGTCGTTTTTGCCTGCGCTGCCAAGATATATTTCTAAACTCAGGTGTTTCCTTGCCTGACACAGAGATATTCGATGTATTTATGATCTTGTAGCGCCGCTAGAAGGGGACCGACCAGTGAATAGCTAATCCTGTAGAGACCCAAGTGCGCTGGCAAATTCACCAAGGAAGACAAATACGGTAGGTACAAGATACCATTTCTTATAGCGCTTCATACTTTGGATTGTGAATGCTAAGTACTAGTTACGCCAGGTTATGCATGGATATTTCGGTGTCGTTACATGCCAAGGTCTTGTACATTCAGCACCCTCTTAGGAAATCATAAATGTATAGGCATTTTTTTATGTAGACTGAGGCGATATCGGATAATATCAATGTTCGTCAAAATTTTCCAAGTGTTTATATTTTAGGAGTCTAGTCGTTGCGGAGACATGCAATTTATAAAAGTAATACCATAAAAATTTATAGTAGAACTCTCATGAACCGCGTTACTCATTTAAAATCGGACACAAAGGAGCTGATGAAACAAATGTCTATGTCAGCAGTAGTAGCTGTGCAATGTTGGGCCCGCTGATGTTTTGGAGAGTCTGCGCTCGACTACTGGGGAAAAGCATAAGTTACTTTACCTCAACGGTTATAGGCCTTAGGAGCGTCTTTCTCTCCGTGCCCGCGTTGCTGCTTTCCATTTGCCTTCGTTTGCTATAGAAAATCAAATTGTCCGCGCAACACAGCTAGAAAAGTCACATTAGATTAGATTAGATAGGCGGCAGTAGACGAACCAAGAGGCCCATTCCCAAAGAGACACCGGAGCTTACACCCCGGCCCTCTACGACATGTACTTGTTCGTACTACAGAAAATGCCCCAGAAGAGTGCACGGCTGCAGTTGACCATAGATCGTCAGAACTATGGCGTCAGAGACGAAGTCGTCATGTGACAGCTACAACGTTCCGACCTACCCGTAACCCACGCAGTGGACTGAATGTCTAAATCTTGAGTAGCTACAGCAAGAATTCACCTCCCGGCGAGGAAGCGGACACCTGACCTGCTGTGTGCAAGCACTGTATTGCATTGCTATCCCCAAAGCTGCAATACTTCTCCATTTTTATCAAATTACTACATGTTCGTCAATATTTTCTCATGAATCACCGCTTTGAAATCTGGGAAGGTTTAAGCTTACGTGTGTAGTAACACCATAATAATATTCTAGGCTGCCGAGCTAACTCCTTCTTGTTTGCGACGCCATTGAAACGAACCGTTGCCATGGCAACCGCTGCCGAGCCCAGCCTCAAATATGCTGCGCGTTTGTTATTGTGTTCTGAAGCACAGGCCGCTCGAGAGCCTTCCTTCCCTGTGCACGGTAAC
The DNA here is from genome assembly GCA_001587735.2 of Parhyale hawaiensis. Classification (NCBI taxonomy): domain Eukaryota; kingdom Metazoa; phylum Arthropoda; class Malacostraca; order Amphipoda; family Hyalidae; genus Parhyale; species Parhyale hawaiensis. The sequence goes on along the minus strand of LQNS02277717.1, from coordinate 25,051,739 downwards.
AATATTGCAGTGGTTCTTGACCTGGTTCATTGGGTGCTTTCCTTGTCTGGCCACGGTACTATAGCTAAGGCTTTAGATCAGTTTTTGTTTACCTAGGCTCACCTGATAGGTTTCCTTCCGTGCGCACGGCAGTAGCCAAAGCTTTTCATTCTCTTTTCAATCTGTTCGTCTCTCTACTGGTCAACAGCTACCATATGCCCACAGACAAGAGTAAATGCGGCTTCTTAGTTTTGCTGACAAGAAACATGTTATTTTATCTTAACAGGAGACTCTGTCGGTAACAGAAAATAAAAGAAAAGTTTGCATATGGTACCTAACTTTTTGTCACATGACAAGTGAAATTTTTAAAAGTAGTTCATGATAGCGCAAAATTGCAGTTCATATTTTTAGTGATGTTTGGCTGCGTGCTTAAAAGAAATTTTTTTCCTGCATGTTACCGAACGAGAGGGAATATAGGCAGCGTTGCCCAGCAGCACTGACTCGGCCCCCTCGCTTCTGTTGACCTGTTATCGTACAGTTACGAATGAGCCTAACATACCGCTCGAACGGGTTTATTGTCCAAAATCTCTTGAAATATAACATTCATTTTTAACTCGTTTAGGTATTTTTTTGTAATTTGAATACTAGTTTGTTAATTAATTAGGGTTTACTAGATCGCTCGTATAGCCTTGCACCGCGTGCACCTCGCTCGTATAGCCCTGCACTACGTCCATATCGCTCGTAAAGCCCTGCACCACGTGCATATCGCTCGTAAAGCCGTGCACTACGTCCATATCGCTCGTAAAGCCCTGCACCACGTTCATATCGCTCGTAAAGCCCTGCACCACGTGCATATCGCTCGTAAAGCCCTGCACCACGTCCATATCGCTCGTAAAGCCCTGCACCACGTTCATATCGCCCGTAAAGCCCTGCACCACGTTCATATCGCTCGTAAAGCCCTGCACCACGTTCATATCGCTCGTAAAGCCCTGCACCACGTTCATATCGCTCGTAAAGCCCTGCACCACGTCCATATCGCTCGTAAAGCCCTGCACCACGTTCATATCGCTCGTAAAGCCCTGCACCACGTTCATGTCGCTCGTAAAGCCCTGCACCACGTGCATATCGCTCGCATAGCCCTGCACCACGTGCATATCGCTCGCATAGCCTGCACCACGTGCATATCGCTCGTAAAGCCCTGCAACACGTGAATATCGCTCGCATAGC
>LQNS02277717.1:24995062-25024025 GCA_001587735.2 Parhyale hawaiensis | reverse complement strand
CGCTGCTGCAGCGTCCTGTACCACCCCTGAATGGCGGACATTCAGAAGGTAATTAAGTACGTATTACACCCCCTCAGGCAGCCCTGTTGAGCTTCTGCCGCGGCTCTAAATTCTGTTAGGGTAGCTACTTACTGTTTTCGCTCTCTGCCCTGCAGCATCAGGATGCTTGAGTGTTACTATCACGCAGGAAACTATGTGTAGGTTTACGATTGTTGCCTGAAGATGAAGTTTTGCGCTTGGCTTGTTGAGTCACCATTCAGTGTCCGGATGCTACTACGGGGGTACTGTCCCTAACCAGAATGGGGATAGTCGAGAGGTCACAGTTCGTCGGATAAGAGCCTTCTGTCGCTATAATTCTTGACAATTTATGGTTGACTGTAGACGTGTATTTCTTTAGATCGAGTTGGCGTACATCTGCTGCACGAAACAGTGCGTGAGGGTTGCCCAGTTGAGGCGTGCGGTGAGGTAGACTTTAGTTGTATCCTATTTGGAACCATTGCTCGGATCTTTTGTAGGTACATCTGTCTGTACGCGTCTTCTTAATTGGCGTCTATCGTTTCCCTCTTCTGAGTCGCGTCCCCGCAGGAGGTCCCCAGGGGTTACCTTTAGCTGTTGCCAAGCCTTCAGGGAGGTCTGACTTTCTTCTCCTCTTTACTTCCTTCCATTTCCATAGCCTACTCCTACTGTTCGTATTCATCTTTCCAGACTTGCTGTTCTCATGCGTGGTAATCCAGAGTGGCAACACTCGTGCATGGGCTCAATCTTTTTGTGTTGTTTCAACTTCCTCTCTTGCTCTGGCTGGCGAAGTCTAAACTGTCATGATTATGATGATGGTAATGTTAATAATAAACAATTTCCTTGCTTCTACTGAGGATTTTGTGTGGCTTGTTGTCTTCTTCCCGAACTGCTGTTCCTATACGCGTTGTTCCTCCGTTCTTTTGCTCCCTGCCTCTGTTGGCGTTCTACTTGGCCTCTAGTTCTGTCCTTTGCTCGCGTTTCCAGTATTGTTACAAGGGAGGCTTTAATTGCATTTTGATAATTACTTATGACGAGTAAGGAGTAGTGCCGTTAGTAAGAGTAACTCGAGTGTCCGGTAAAGGAACTTGTGGTACCACACTAAGTTCTTACTGAGACACCTACTGCTGATCGACCAAGTCCCGAAATGTTCCCCAATTTTACAGCTTAACATTCAGTTTGTGTTTTTAATGTATGGCTTGATTTGGCAAACAAATTACATTGCTTTCACTTTTAGTAAGGTGAGCTTCCTTTTTTAAAATTTAATTCTAATTGGGACTTGTGCTATGTATGGTTAGCTTGATGACGAATCTTTTTTTATCTAGTCCTTCAGTCTGGCTGGAATGTTAGGAATGAACATCGGTAGTCTGCCAGTGAACGTTTGTCTGTCTAATCATCTCTGGCAGTTTTGCGTACAGCATTCCGGTGATTGCCGTTCGTGTTTTCCCTATCGCATCAGCGGCATCCGTTAGCCGATTGCTATCGGACGACTGTTGGAGATAGTAGAGTTTTCCTCCTCTACTGTTGCTCTTATTCCTTCCCAGGAATTTATGTGTGCCCATCTTTAAATACGTTAGCCCTGGATCTTTACTCGTTTATCCGGCAAGACAACCTAATAAATGCATTTATTTTATCTAGCTAAATGTTCAACGTATATCACTGACGAAGTAATGTTTTCTGTACCGCAGACGGCGCTGAGCATCTTCTTCCAAGACGCACCACCGCCACAGAACAGTCACCTCAATCACGTGAGTGGAGCCCCTAAACATCCTCCGTAATGGCGAACTTGCATGCTGCAGTTGTGCCTCGCCCCCCGCAGTCAGTCAAACTAAAGGCGTTGCTGCTGTGCAGTCTTTTGTTGCCTCTAATTACTGCAGTCTTATAGTTTTCTTAAGGGACATTTGCTAATTTCCTAATGGCTTTTCTGAATGTTTTTGCTTAGATGAAGCAAGGACACGTGTTATGTGACAGTAGTTATGGATGGATGTAGCTATAGAAGAGGTTTCACTGCAGTTGTAGTTTCTGGATCGTATTCTTTCATTTTGTGTCCTCTTTTTGAGATCTTCTTTGACGGCAACGAAGTTTTGTTTACTATATATATGAGTTGTGTTCCTTTTTTTTGCTTCTTAGCTTGGCTGTTACATTTACTTGTTGATTAACCGGTCTCTTCTACATATGGCATAGACCTCACGATCCTGGTCTGCCCACTCAAAATCTCGAGTGGGTCTGACGGCAAATTCATTAAAACTTGACAAAATCTTTGCCAGTAAACGTAGACTTCAATAAAAGTAACATTTCGTGGCAAAGCAAGAAATGTGTTTATAAAAAAAATTTGGTGAGATGCCGAAGGCAGTTGACGATAATTGAATTTTAGGACATCAACAATGACATAAAATTGGTTAAATTTAATTTTGCAATTACAACTGGCCTCCTGGTCGCTATGTTGACTGAAACTTGTCTCGTTAAATTATTATTAATTCGCCATCAGGTCTACTTGGGAAGAATGGGCAGCCAAGTATCGAGTGGTCTATGGCTGTGGCGATCATACATCTCCTTTCCATTAATTGTTTTCCGACGTGGGTGCGGTGGGAAAACTGGGAATATAATAATAATCCTTTACAATGTTGAGCCCCCGCGTACCGTATTATTTAGCAGTACCTACTTTCAATTTATGATTTATAGGAGTATTTGAGAATGTACGGTATGTACCTAACATGTTTTTCTGTATTTTATCGCAATGTTCTTGAATTGTGCGCCGATTTTTGTGGTGAAATGAATGTCTCTCTACCCTGGCAACCAACGAAGTACATGTTTAAATTCCAGAAGCGTAAAGTACCCAGCGGTTGTATGAACGACTTAGATATGTAATCCCCATGCTGTTTTCAAATTTTGACACTCTTGTTTTTATGGTGAATGAGAAAAGAATATCGAATCCGAAAACCCTGCTAAGTGTTCATGTGTTCGTAGCTAGTACGCTGACTCATGTATGTCAACGTTCGCTCGAGTATACTTTCCCACAGTTTTCTAGCGCTGCATTGCCGATCAAGATTTCGTAGCTATACAATATCTAGTTGCAGTACGCGCCATTTAGTGATGGACCGATTGTTCCATTGGTTCCACAGAAGACCCCCAGAACTAGTGAGATCCGGCCACATGGACATTGCTGTGCATGAGATGCGATGCTTTTCTCATAACAGTGAAATAAATTATCCTGACTGCCATTGACCAACACTGGAACTGGTCAAACTTGTTGCAGTTTTTCTTTTGTATGTAGTTTCAGTCCATGAAAGATAATTAAATTTTACAACAATCTACGTTGCGCACAGCAGGTGTTTTTATGTTTTACTGAATAGTGAATGGGCGGCTGTTGTGCGGTTAATTATCTAGTCTAGTCTACATACTACTCGATGGCGCGTAAGACTGTTATCTTCACGCCTAATCGTTCTATATTAGCTTGTAGAATAATTCGTGAACATTTTTAGTTTTAAATTAGCAAAATGTATAGAGAGCGAAACGCATTGGCTTGTTAATGCTTTTGTGTTTTTTATTAAGAATGTTTTGCGGTGAAGATAGCGTATTTCATTTTTTAATTTCATATATTATGGTTCACTTTTGATATCAATAACATAGAATGTTTAACTGAAAGAAACAGGGCATTGTCGATGCCATGTTCTTTTTGCATTTAATCAAAGTATTATAGCTTCCGAAGCTGCTCGTGAGACTTCATTGCGACGAGTATAGAGAAGGAACAATACCTTAAATGTACGTACTGCCGCTTTTTTTTTGCGCTTTAATAATAGGAAATGTGAGCTGATGGACAGGTCAGCCTCCGAGTCAAACTCGCCGCCCAGTTGAATGTCACGAGGACCGGTTAAGCCAACCGTATCACGAAGGTCCACATCAGACGACCACAAATTTGGCGGAACAGATGAACTGTGCTCAAATAACTGTAGTGAATTACCTTCACTAAATGAGCAAGGTTCAGAAACTTGGCCCATGCCGAAAACGCTCATGATTTATGTCTCAATATAAATATATGACATATATGTATACGGTAATTTCATCGCAATTCTGCTATCATCGATTACTATTACGTTCTAAAGGAGCATACATTTCTTACCCTTTTTACCGTCCACATTAAACGTCAAGTGTGGTAAGAATAACTCTGTTCGAAAGTGGACTCGGGGCTCCACATCGCCGGTAAAGGGTCAACCGTATCTGCACAAGGCTGCGCTACCTCGCTGCAAAGCCATTTTTACCCGTAGAAATACAATAGGACAAGAAACCCCTTCAGTAAAACAACACAGCTTGGTTAAAATAGGGTTAGTAAACCTTCATATTCATCGTAAGACTAGCGCCACAGTGATACCTAATATCTTCCAGGAAACTTGACAGTAGCCTATGCCTTACCCGGAGTTAAAGATGTCAGCCGATGACGTCATGATTGTGGAACGGATACGATACTGCACGTTTTTCTCTTTTTTTCCAAAGAGCACCTTTCTATTGCGCTAGCCTTTATGTATTGCTAAATTGTACGCAGTTCGAGGTTCTTTGCGAATCTGGCCAGGAAACCGGCTTCTGCTCATCAAATAGGCTCGTAAGTTTTTGGTTGCTTCGAGGATCCGGCCTCTGCCGCCTATATGGCATACGCACGTGGGCCCCAAACCTGCTATACTGCGCAGCATCGCCGCTGCTGGTCATTGCTGAAAGTGGTGCCTTTGTTGCGTCGCCGTCAGCTTAACCCTTCAGCGTACTTTAAAAGCGACGTTTCGAAAAGTGCTAATCATTAACTACGAGAAACTGATGTATTTACTCCTAGTAAGGTCGAATTCATGTAGGATAACATTCCGTGGCACTCAACCCAGTTGACTCAGACAAGCGGGAGATCGATGGGTTCAATGATAATAGGTTCATGGTCTGGCCGCCTTCTTCGCCTGATTGAAACCCATTTGAAAATCTTTGGACGATTGTCCAAGGGCGCTTATACGCCGATAAAAGATAGCTTGGACAGCTCATAAGGCTTCTGCAGATTCAGTTCCTTTTTTTTTTTTTACTTTTAAGAAGTTTTTTAAAGTACTGTACTAATGACAAGATGTGTGTCAACAGTCGACACTGTTCAAACATCAGGATGCAGCGGATTCTAGGTCCGATGACCGTTCGTTTTTGCTTTTTAGTTGATGCCCAAATTTATGTTGAATAAATCGTCAACAAAACTTTTGTTTGTCAACGCTCTTGTACTTAGATCCACTGTAAAATCGCCAATTTAAGTAAATCTATGTTTTTAAAAGATATTTTTTGAAAATGAGGAGATATTAGGTGCGAAAGCTTATAGCAGATGCAATAGTAGTATATTTCAATTTTTTTAAACACAATCCAACACATTCCCAACAAATTATGAACGAAAACATTTTCGAAGCATGAGCGTGACCCGCCGTTACGCAAGCAGTGCCACATCGCTCAGTCTTTTGTCTTATTTTCAGCGTATGTTGTCATTCTCTTCATAGTTTTACTGATGATCTTTGTCTATTCCACTTCCTCGTCTTTCCCAAGTGCTGTTCCATCTACGTGTTCCTAGTTGTACTAACACTACATGTCCCTTCTGCTTTCCTCTCTAGGGATCGCAAGAACGAACACTGCGCCAAGTGAGGGGGGGGGGGCAGTAACCTAACAATACTATGTTGGTAATGGTACTGGGATATTATTTTACTCATTCTGAATACACTTGTGCTTCGTCCTTATTATTTATCGGTTTCCTTACTGTCTTGGAATTCTGTATCACCATAGGCCACAGCAGTACTTGTCTCTTAGGTCTGACGCTGGCGGCCAAAAGTCTGCAACGGAAAAATGGGATTTTCTCAAGAACTATTCTTTTCCTCCTATCTAATACTGAAGAAAAATCCCACGGTACCCAACATTTTTCTTGCGGAGAAGGCATCTTGGATGCGGCGGGAACGCACTTTGGCGCTTGCCTGCATGACAGTGTCTGGACATGTTCATAATAGCTCTTGAGAAAATCCCATTTTCTATCTTGGCCGCCAGCGTCAGAGGTCACTTGGACCTAAGAGTCAAGTACTGTTGCGGTCTATGGTACCACCTATAAGTGCCTCACCTCTCTGATGTCTTCTTCTTCGGTTGGTGGTATTACCATGTCGGAATGATTCCACGGCTTCATGAGTTGCTCCCCCATCTGATGGTTTCAGTTTGCCTTGGTAGGTATAGGTACCTACTTTGTTGTGGAGTGTCATGCCTCTCCCAGCCATGTCTTATTCTTCGGTCCTTGGGTTCAATACCACGACGAAACGATTCCGCGGCCAGTGTCTTCCTCGTCTTACATACAATTTGCCTCGGTATGCACTGTCAACTGTTTAAGCTTCTATTTAAACTTATAAAGGTTCTAAAGCCCAATAGATTTGGGACATTCAAATATTCTTCACTGCAAAAATAAGAAGTAAGGAAAAATACGAAGCAATATAGTGGCTTCTTCTTTCAACAGCGCAAGCATTCTTTTGAGGAAAAAATTTTCCGAGTCCGAGTTATATGCCACCCTTGAGTATCTTGGATGCAGTGCTCCGTATTTATTAGAAGCAATATCGACTGTGGAAAAAAACGTCGCTTTTTTGTGTATCACCCAAGGAGCTTCTAATGGGAGGAGCAAGCCCAAGCACTCTCTGGCCGAGTAAACACATGGATTTGTCACGTGATCGAAGCTGGCGTTTGGAGTCCTTAAAGTGGCTGAAGTGGCAGTGGTTCGCACATATAATTAAGGAAGATACAGACAGGCAGTTCTTCAATATCTTTGCAGAGACAATCGTGTCTGTAGATTTATATCCCAGTGCTCGCCCTGTTACTTTCATGATCAGATGGTATACAGGATACGAGTTTCCTTTACATAGGTACTTCCATCCGCTCGGAATTTCGTCGATGGTTAATGGCTATAAAAATTTGAGCTCAGAACTCCTTCCGATATAGGCTGCGTGAGGCAATGCCGCTCTCCGATTAGATAAGCCACTCAGCCAGTTTAAGGGAAAAGTTTACTCGCAACGCTCCCGTAGGATAAATAGAGAGGGTGCGCTCCTCTCTATTAGAACCTCCTTGGTATCACCAAAAGAAGCTGGGTGTTGTTCAGCGTGGCACGCTTATCTGTATGGTTCCCTAATTCAAGTTGGTAGTTGCGCAGCATCCTACACAAGGAAGTTAATAAGAGCCTTACATGTATAGAAGGGAGCTCAACCGTCTACCCTAGATAGGTAATAACCTGAGAAATCATAAAGTACATGTCCCGTCAACACGCGGTACTACCCAGACAGGGAGCTCCCTTCATAGATGTAAGGCTCTGCCTTAATATCTTTGCGATGATGCTACGGACAACACAAGACGGGTCTTCACAAATTCTTCGCTGTCATTATTGACAGCGCGGGCACTCTAGTATTATAATAAAAATTGAGCTTAATATACAGTGCGCTATTTAATCTATAATCAATCACATCAGTACGCTCTTCACATAAAACTTTCATAAGTTCTGCAAAGCCAGTCATGCCGGAGCCACAGTACGATGCCGCACGCTTAATGTATGAGCGAACATTCAAGTCGCACTTCATACTGATTAAGTACACAGTAGAAGTCTGTACCATATCCAGGATATGCCTGGAAAGTACTTAGAGTTGAAGAACGTGCGAGCTGAACGTCCGCCCTTTCTTTAGTATCATAGAAACAACATATGAAGTGTTACATGTATGTTGCGGCATAGAGAAAAGGTTAGGTTGAGGGTGCGGTCGTAAAGTGGCCATCGCCATTGGAGTTCTTCGATAATACACCCAGACGAAGCTCCAGCTGTGACACTGACACACTATCTCCTGAGTTACAACAATCGAGGGAGTAGTAAGGGGCGCCAATGAGTCTGCTCGGGGCCACCGTGTTGAGGGAGGTTACCTTCGAACGCACAGATGATGACGTCATCCTTCTCTGCCACCCCTACTCTCGCCTCCCGCCTCCCTGTGCCTCCCGCTCATATCAGACCTCTTCCTCTTTAGGCACACTCGCCTTACAGCGTGAGCAGCAGCAGTAGCTCTCTAGAGGACCTGCTCTCTTTTGGTAGCTTTTGTCTACTGCTTCTCACGTGCTGTGTTGATGTTGGTCCCTGCTGCTTCCCGCGTGCTGTGTTGATGTTGGTCCCTGCTGCTTCCCGCGTGCTGTGTTGATGTTGGTCCCTGCTGCTTCCCGCGTGCTGTGTTGATGTTGGTCCCTGCTGCTTCTCGCGTGCTGTGTTGATGTTGGTCCCCGCTGCTTCCCGCGTGCTGTGTTGATGTTGGTCCCTGCTGCTTCCCGCGTGCTGTGTTGATGTTGGTCCCTGTTGCTTCCCGCGTGCTGTGTTGATGTTGATCACAGCCGCTTCTCACGTGTTGCGTGCACAGCTTGGCTGGTGTCCTCGGCTTCTCGCGTGCGGTCCTTGCTGTTATTGTTTTATCTTCGCTGATGTCCCCCGCTTCTCTATTGCAGTGCGTATTTACTACCATTGACTGCATTGATGACGATTGCGCATTTAGTGTTGATCTCGTGACCAATTATGTATGCTGCAAACTTCTATACTTTACCGAAAGAAATTACATTGCAGAAGTGTTAATTACCAATGTAAGCGCTGCTCACTAACTTGAAAAACTGTATCAAGCTTGCATCTCACGCCCTCGACTGGCGTTACTGCCGTGTTTGTGTGCTCGCTCGGGTGGGTACTTTCCACTCGAGGGCTGCTTAACATGTGCCGCAGTGCGCCGAACTTTAGGTACCTACCAGGATTGTGTCGTCTCGAGCCCATGTGTGGATTCTGTTGGTGACGCAATGTTGCGCACCGCTGCCTGTTTCGTCACCAGCTGCTGTTGAGTTACTTATATTGCAGTGTACGTTTATCGGTACATTTTTGACGTCGTTGGGTGCCTTCGGGGTTTCCGTGTAAAAAGATGTTGGGAGTTTTAACCATGTTTAGCAAAATATTAAGTAAATAAAGTTCAACCGGGATAGAAAATATTAGGCGTTGTTGCGTAAGTTTCCGAGCGTAGAAAATACCAAGGTTTAAGAGTCATCGTCTGTTGCAAGTCTGAATATCTTCCACCCTCTTGAAATTTGTGTTTCATTCCAACATACGTAATAATCTTTCCGATAGTTTACGTGCTCTTTCTCTCAGTCGGTAAATTTTCCTGTTGAGATTTTATAAGTTATGCCCTTGGTTTTTTGTGAATAAGTTGTGGAGGTGATGAAAACAACGTCACCTGGACTTCGTCTGAAGACCCGCAAGTATATACACAAAATATATAAGGTAGTAAAGTCGTTGAGAGCGACTCAATAGAATTTATTATGACTTGAGAAATGCAGTTTGATATCGTGTACTGGAACGTATGGAAAAACGAGATCTCGTGACGTAGGAGGTTTTGCCTAATTAGGTTTTAGTGCGTCCAGTAAAATTTCCTCATGCACTTACTCATTTGAAATACTTTCCTCGACGCATATAATTGATTTGGATGAAATTAGTTTATTCTATTACCTATTTTTTCATTGCAAGATTGTTAGTGTGCTCTAAAAATGTGCAGTATCTTTCTGACGTCCATATATACGTCCATATAATTGAATAGAATCAGTGTTAATTTTTAAGGCATCGTCCAGAACTGAATGACTGATTGCTTGGTCTTAAGCTATGCGTGGTTAGTTTCAGAGTCTTTTCCGTTTCTTAATGACGACCTGGATAAGGCTTTTTCTTATTTTTGTAATGACACTTTCTTATATTTTGTAAACGTTAATGATAGACTATTGATAGCTCAAAACGCCTGTTCCTAACCGTGGTAGTAGCTTCATCAGTCTTTATTCCTGAAGATTGGATTCTTAACGTATAATCAACTCTTCTTGGAATGCATTCGCGTCATTTGTAGGAAATGTATAGATACTTGTTACATTTTCTGCACCAGTACTGCGCTTCTCAGATTCTCGGTTTTGTACATTGTAACGCTACCGTATTGCTGGTCACAGACAGCCAGCTTATCTTACCCAGGTGTTCTTATCGCCTATCTCCATCTGTGTCTGATAGCAAAAGCACCACGCAATAATTAGACGCTCGCCCGCCCGCAGCTGTGTTTACAACCGGCGCTTGACCTTCACTTGGGCCAGCTAACTAACTATGGAGGTTGATGCACCCACGTTTGAATTTGGTAACACAATGCACTTATTCTGAGCAACATTAAAGCTTGCTTTCTGCACCTTAATGAGTTGATGTTCTTGTGTTTGCATTTGGCTTAGTTTGGGCAATGTTGCGGCCTGTGTTCTGATGTTCCTACGCTTGAATTTGTAACGCAATAGTTATTCTGAACCCTTTTGTGGCTTGTTTTCTGATGCTTCCACGTACGTGTGAATTTGGTCACAGTCGACGCTACTTTGACTTTTGAATTTGGTAGCACGCAATACTTACGGTACTGTGCCCTACTTTGCAGCTTGTGTTCTAAGTATTCTGAATAACTTAGAAGATTGTTTTCCGCTCCACACAAAAAACAACGAAAAGTTCTTTGATGCTCCCATGCCTAAATTTTTTTTACACGAATAATACACGATACGCCGAAATTTTGAATAAAAAATAGAGCTTGTCTCCTACTCGTAGACGTTTGAATTTGGCACGAATGTGCCTATTCTAATCAAATTCACATCTTATCCTTAGCAACTAAAATATGTTGATACTCCTACTATAAAGTCTATTGCCACATACCTCTTGCACACAAAAAGTGAATTGTTTGTGCTTCTGTTCAAAAATGCGGTAAATGATGACATGATTTAATTTGTCTCTTTTGTGGAGTAGGTAAGACGGTAACCACGAGTGTTATGCTGCCCGTCAAGACTGGTATATAATTTACATCAATTCGGCTTCTGTGGTGACGTGGGTCATAATCCGAAAGACGGCGTCTCACGTGAATCTTCATGAGTTCGATTCCTGTACAGTATAGAGACCTGCTTCATACTCCAACGAGTAAATGTCTCCGCGTAAATTGTCACTCGCTTAACTCATGTGCCTAACGATGCCCCATATACACATACGGGATGTTGTCTGCGATAGCGCAGTGGACAAAACTACATGGAAATGTACGTTAGAGAAGATATCTTATTGAACTAGGTGGAATTTATTGACCATCAGCGCGTAGATAACGCGCTGGGTAGGTAACGTGACTATTGATTGTTATCACTATTAGTATTATTAAATCTACACGTCAGGATGTCAAGGACTGGCAGTGAAACCCAACTCACTCATTATGCAACACTAGGGCATGGAAACTCTGCTAAGAAGGTTGTATATAAAACCTTTAAGAGTTCACTGAAATACTTGCACATCCACTCGGCCGTACACGAATCAGGCTACGAAATCCAAACCAAAAGTAGATATACGTACAAAATAGCGACTAAATCGACGAGTTAAGCACCTCGGAGTCTAAACCTAGACTGTAATGCAATATTGTTGGTAATCAATAACATAAGTAACTATATGAAAAAAAAAGCGCTCACGCTGTGAACCAGATCGTTCATGTAACATTTTTTTTTCTCATTTAACCCTGCAGTTTCACGTGAGAGAAAACCCTACCAATGCCTTCAGAGGTTGACTCATTAATTTAACTTGATTTACTCGCGTCGCTGTGTTTGAGGAAAAGATGCATTCTATAACGAAATGGTTGGGAATGGCAGCGTTATAAATTAGGTACCATTAGCAATGTCATGGCACTTCTACACTAGAATAAAGTGGTTAGATCTGAGTTGTACAACGATAACTGATCCGATTGATGATCTCGATTTATCTTGTGTAATCACTAGAGCCTGTATTTATTGCACCTAAAAATTGCTCTTATTGCACCTAAAATTTGCTCTTATTGCACCTAAAAATTGCAATTACTGCAGCTAAGCAGTAAATGGAAAAATAGAAATGAAAAGAAAAGGCGAATACGGCCAAAAATTGAAGGACAAAAAAAAAAGTTGGATAGCAAACGGGAATAGCATGTCAGGGGACGACTGAATGGGCGCGACACAGAACGAGAGCAACCTGAACGAGCGCGACTGGAATAGGCGCGATCTGGAATGAGCACGAAACTGAATAAGCGCAAAGATACTCGAGCGCGAAACCCTTACCGGAGAACTGTTGCCTGATGGAGTAGGCGCGACTCGGAATTAACGAGCACCTAATAGAATAAGCAAGAAACTGGATTGGCACGGACGCGTGAAACTGAATAGGAGGCTCAGCTGAGATACCATAGGAATACAACCACCATTGCAGTTCGGAAAGGTGACACGAGTAGCTATTATAATTAGCTATGAGGCTAAAATAGTTGCACGGTATACTGACGATCCACAGAAATAAAGCTTGATAGAAATTTAGTAATTTAAAATGTTTAAAGGCGTTCATTCAGCGACGGGACTTATTCCAATTTGCGTTTATTCAGTTTCGCGCTTATTCCAGTTCGCGCTTGTTCAGTGACGCGCTTATTCCAATTCGCGTTAATTCCAGTCGCGCTTGTTCAGGTGCTCGTGTGCAGTGTCGCCTTTTTCACCCCTCCCCATGTCAGTGGATCAACGGACACCTATTTCAGTTCCAAATACCAATTATCAGTAGGTATACATTGCGCATCAGCTAATTGACGATTCTTCCCAATGGCGAGAATGATGCTTGGAAATATCCCGCTTTAAAGCTTTACTTGTTCCCATGATGTTTTCCCGGTACGAAAAAGGTTATAAAAATTTAATAGTCAGATTTTGTAACTCGATTATATATTTACCCGAACAAATACATGGGACAATAAATGATAAGGGAACCAATTGCCATGGCTTTTGATGTGTTGTGACCCGTGGCAGTGACAATAAGTGCCATGAGTTCACACGTATCTCATCGTAACGCGTTCAATCACGAAAGTGAACACGAGCTGTGCGCCAACTTTCTTTTTTTGTCTCTGTCCACACGTAGAAGTGTGCTTCATTCATATGAATGACGCTGCGCGTTCAGTTATGATATCGTTTCTTTACATTTTCGCAAATATTTTGCGTCGGTTTGAAGTCACATTCGTATCCCATAATCTTATAGACTGATTTTGATAGGAATAGCCTATTTTAAACATAGCTATAACCTGATAAACCGACAGAAGCGAACTCAGCAAAGAGCAATCAGTTGGACTACCTAATCAAAGATGGCGTTCGTGTTCTTATAACATTTTCAGGTTTTATAGTTTTCTTCTCTTAAACGGGAGTACTGTACAGTGATTTTCATCATTAAAGTGAAGATAAAAAACATTGTCGACTTGTCCATGATCTGTGAACGCTGCCGAGGATAAACTTAGCATTTACAAGTTCTGTTTACGGAACATGAATGACGCAGCGCGTTCAAAAAAAGGGACATGCTTCATTCATCAGTCTACGCGTTTGCTGCAGCTGCTTCTCTCAAATCAACGTGCCGCGTCCATTAGTTTGAGTGAACGCGTTACAATGAGGGTTATGTGAACACGGCCTAATATATTGCATTTATAGCTCTCATTGCAGTTCCGGGCTCTAGTAATCACATGTGTCTGATTGGTAGAATGCTCATTAACCTCAATATTAGTGTTGCTTACTTGAGAGAAGAATGTGGAAGTGTTTGGTGTTGATGATTCCCGGGGTTGCCGAGTCAAATGAAAAAAAACACTCCGACCTCTGTGTCCAGCTTATATCTGTCTCTGACTTCTTGGGAGTAAAAAATGCCCAATGATCTTACCAAAATAGACCATTTTTCATCGAGTCCGACTCCCGGGATGAGCTCCAGTTTCCGACTTGTACTCCTCGTCCCTAATAGTGCCCGTTCCTCGCGCCTTCGACTCGGCAACCCTGGTGGTCTCATCAGATTTTCTCTTCGACAGTGTGTCGTGTAGGCCAATTCTTCCCCGATTTGTCGCACCCGTGCGCGGAGTTCGTCCGTGCGTATGTTCCCAGTTTTTCTTGTCATGCTATACACACAGTATACATAACCCCTTTGCTTCCTCGCCTGGCTCACCGTTGCACGGTTAAGTTGCTGAAGCCAATATGTCTGAACAATAATAGTATTATAATATACGAATAATGAGGCAGTTTATGGCAATGTTCTCCCCTATACAGGAGACAACGCATGCGTGTTGCTCACATGCTGTTTTCGGCAATGGTATTGCCAACAAATGTGACGTTTTGCTTACGTCACAGCTGAGTAGTTTGTGAAAATTTGTTGTTGATTTCTATGCGACGAAGACCACGCTCGCATTGCGCAATAATTGACTATCATAATCCGTCAGGCTGCCAGAAGGACACGGGCTCTACTTTCTACACGAGCAATCAGACAGCGACGGGAGCGCTGCATGTCAGCGGAGGCAACTCCCCTTCTCTTCTTCCCACAGTAGCACTTTCCTGCACCGAGAACGCGCGAATATTGCGTCAGGTAGCTTCGGTATATGTGCACCTTGGCACACTACAGATACCGTAGTATATATTACTATAATATTAGTAGTAGCTGCTTCGTTTTTGTACGACACAAGTTTACCCTGTCGTCAAAAATGACTTTAAGGAAATTTGAAGGATACTTCTGCCTTTTTCTGTTATTTTCGTTGCTAAGTTGTGAACGGTGTACTGCAACTATCGACCTTCATGATGAAGAGGTTTGAACGCGCTCGGTGTCAGTTCTGCTGAGCAACACACTTCGTCTTGTATGGTGACTGACAGTGAAATGATTTCTTTCAAGCAGGCGGTGAAGAGTCACTCAAACCACGAACGGCATCTCCAAATTACTGATACGCATGATTTTACTGGTACTTGAGTCGAGCATTTATGCATGCCCTAGCGAAAAGCTGATCATCGATTGATGAAATTTAGATGGAGAAGAAAATTATTAGCCTACACTGCACCAAAACTCCCTAGCTGTTTTGTTCGCTCCACTTGGTGATTCTATTGCACTCTAGAGAATATCTTACTTCTTTTGCTCATTGCGCATCGCGAAGCTGGAGCAGACAAACTTTTGATGTGAAAAAAGAAAGTCGAAATCAGGAACCTTGAGGGTGTTGAGTGGTGCTTCAGACATCTTTAAAATTGTTGTTCGGATATCAAAATTCAAAAGCAAGAAGTGCATTTATTTCAGAGACTTGTTTAATTTTGCCACGATCTGCAAGCTGGTTTACTTTATGCTTTTCGGTTATAAACAGTGCGTCGCAGGATCGACCCCAATCTTTAGGTAGCTGGTAGTAGACAGACCAACAGACCCATTCCCAGAGAGTAGCCGGGACTAACGCACCGGAGCCAGCCCTCTTCCAGCTACTGCAATTATATCAAATCATTTAGATATCTGAGGATGAAAAGAGAGAAGAAAAAATTCAGCTAAGCATAGGAGGTAATCGTGCATGCACGATTAGTTGCAGCCGGCTCTCGGGGACCCAGAGAGGTTAAGTTATTTGGGACATGAAAGATAATGGATTAGGGTGGCCTCTGAAGCTTTGGCCGTTGAGAATTTGTGACTTTTAGGAGGAGTTCATAGTTGTGGAAGGTGTTGCTGCCAATGTTTGTCAAAACGATTCTTAAACGTGTTGCTTGCCACTAAAACGACAACTTCTGTGGGAAATATGTTCCAGTTGTTCACTTTTTAGTACGGAAAAAAACTGCTGGCTTACAGTCGTTCCTGCCACATGTTTGGGCATCACGCACCCAATGGTCCCGGATGCCTTCTCCGCAGGGGATGCAGCATCTGACCGCAGTTCCTGCTGACAAGGTTAGTTTTGTAAAGTTAGGTAGGTTCTCTACTTTCCTCTTTCTGTCCCGTGAGGTGGGCTGTCGATCGAGATAGCCGACCTGGTACCCGGGACATCTCTAGTCTCTCTCGTGTGGACGGACACAAAAGGGGCCGACCACTTGAGTGTCTCCTATACTTTGCGCCTTGCTTCCCTGCCCGTAGTTGCGCACGTGGCAACCACACCTACCCACATGCGGTATTTGAATACTGCACAAGTAGTTTCTCTGTTGAAACTTCTGAGTTGCGGCTACGGAGGTTAAACAAAATATTTAATAATAATTACAGTCGTTCATTGATCTTAATATTTGAGATTTTGTCCGTTGTTTTTTTTTGACGTCTCCGTCAAAAAAGTCCGTTGTACGCGCGTCGTTGAAGCCACTTAAGTACTTGAATGTTTCCATTAGTTGCTCATGGATGAGACCGTCTTCGTGTAGGCGACGCTTCTATATAAGTTTCGCAGCGGAGATATCAATTTCGTTGCTCTACATTAGGTTCTTAAATTCTTTCATTTTTATCGATATGATTTCAGCGGCGCCATAGTCTTGCACCATTGTCGCATAAGCAGTGCCGTATACCACGCAGTATTGTTTGTGGATTCTTTAGCTAACTTTTAAATCTGTTGGAAAACAAACGGAGAAGAGTGACAGTACTGTCATTATCTTATGACCTAAATCGAGAACACATAGCTGGGATGCATATCATGGCACAATGTGTGTTTGCGCGTTCAGTAATTACACTCAACTGCAACTATATCCTAATATTATCGACATACTGCATTTTTTCTTATAGTAAGGCCAGTTTCTGGTCAATTTTGGCTATCCTTTAGGCCTTTTAAATACTTTTCTTCATAGGTATATTTTTTTTTGCCCTTTTCGCATCTTTCTATGCTGAGAGTCTATATACTGTCCTATCTTTCTCCCCGACTTTCTCTTGGCGGTCTAGGTGATCCCTTGCTCATGGATTTGTAGGTTAGCTTGAAGCACTCATATACCTGTAGTATCTTTAAAGAAAACTTGCACTATAACTTAGAATCCACCCCTGAACAACCAGTCATATCTAGGGGCACTCAAACGACTGTATTCTCTATGTTCAATTGCAGCAGAATAATTATTTCGATGTGCTCCTAGCGAGCATGATAGCAATGACTTTATATACTGGTATCGAAACGTTGGCTTCGCCTCCTTTCACGGAAAGGTTTTTTTTACTTGTTTTTTGCCCAAAATCGAATCCATTAGTATACATATATACAGTATAAATAATGTGTAATATAATTATACGTATACTGTAATAAATAGTAAATACATGTAAAGTACAGTGCGCTGCTACTGCACTTACTTACAACTTGTCAGAATATCTAACGATGCAGTATACCTACATCCCAGAAGGTACAAGCCGACATGCAGTCAGCAATGAAACACTCGTTAGTTTCTGTAGAAACTTTTATTACCTTAAGGTTAAATTTAATCTCGATTTATTGGCACAATCGATGTGTAGGTACTTCAGCAGAGCGCTGAGGCATGTCTGTGTTTCGTGCCCTCGTTGTTCCCTACCATTCTCATACTCCTATTGGTGATGATGACTATAGGGTTGTGACCCTGACTTGCATATTATATGCTGCTTATGGCCTATGTACAGACAAACTGTATACGTATTTTGCATATTATATACACTTTTTGAACATTGTAGATTTACCAAAATGCATTCAATATGCACGTGCATATTTCATGCTAGCACATTTTATGCAAGTGCATAATATATACATCCTGTGGATATAAGCAATTTTTTAGGACGTTTGCGTACATATAAGCAAAGTCGCAACCCTAAATTGATGATGATGTTTTGTTCCGTTCTTCATATTTCTCGAGCTGCTATTCCCATGCAAGTTGATACTGCTGTGTGTGTGTGAACACCCTCGTGGATGGATTCCATGTTTGTATCGACTTAGTACATTTTCCTTTCTTTTCGTCTCTTGTAACACCTTAGTTGTGTCTGGGGATGCCGAAATGACGTTTTACGCTCTTAATACAAGAGGCCAAGAACCTATAGGCTCGAGAAGCGCCTGTGCCTATATACCGCACCTGCAGCTAGCGTTTCATTTGCCCTGTCATCACAGCAGCGTCCGCGCGCGCCCCAGCATTTCTGCTCATTTCTCGACAGAAGGCATTTCCTGGCCGACCGCATCTGCCCGAAGCGGGGGCAGTTCCCGCTCATCGTGTTTATGGTCTTTTTTCTTCATTCATTGGGAGCTTTGAATGCGGAGCCTAGGTGTTGCTGCTTGTGTAGGCCACGTGGCGGTGCGGCCGAGATTACCTTTCTGTCGTGGTTCATTGAACTACTGCATGGAGGAACATTGCACTATTGTGCCGTCCGTCGCCGCGTGTCGTAGGTATTACTACAGTGGCTCTGTCGACGCCGCCGCATGTCATTACACCCTATAGGGGGCTCCTCTCCGTGACGTCCGTACAGCTGCTGTGCCTGTTCCAAACAATGAACTGTGATCAGCGCGCCTATACGTCAGACTATTGGCCCCTTACCGTCTCCTATTACCACGTACTGTGCTGCTGCTCCTCATTGCCTTCTTTGTGACTTGAAGAAAAATTAGGAACTCCGCTGTAAAGTGACTCACAATCGGTTTTGTATTTGAAAACCTGCAATGAATTTAGAAAGTCTGTAATAAGTAACCAATCCGCTACTCTGAGAGGTACTTTAAATACGGGGTGATACCATGAACTACGAAAACTATGAACATACACCTCACCGTAGGGGAGGTCTATGCTATGAATGATAAGAAAATATAGACGAAGGATGCTTGGAGTTGATTTTATGATACATATTATATATAATCAGAGAAAACTCACGCGCTACAATTGTGCTTTCTTTACCTAATGGCAGTTACTTATAGAGGGCAAGAGAGTGAGTCCCGGCTTCTCTCTGGGAATAGGCCTATTACTCTCTCTGTTGTTAGCTGTCTAATATCATCATGAAAGCAGTGCTTACAATGGTAGCTGTTGCTTGGGAGATCGGTAGACAGTAATTCTTCGCCCTCACTGAAATATTGGAGTATATCATTACAGAAAATAATTCAGAAAGGTGCATGCGAATAACAGTGGCGGCTGACTTTTCATCTTATTTTGGTGTTGAAGTTACCCTAACTATTGCCCTGAGCGAATCCTTGTATAGAAAAACGCTTCGTGGGTTTATTTATTTCGTGTCTGCTTTTAAGGATATAGATCAGCGAAAAATAAGCCAGGCTGTAGATTTTGTAAATCGATGACCAGGTGGCAGAAGATGACAACGGCTGAGCCTTATCTCTTTATCTGAAGACACTTTTTGCTTGAAACACTTTTTGAAATCGTAACACTATGTATGTAGCTTCTGGAGTCCGATTTTATAACTTTTTTCTCTCAGGTCACGACGCATAAATTCGGCAGATGGTCAACGGGGAAGCACCCTGGAGGGGGTGATTTTTGACGGGCAGTAGACAACAATTTCTTCTAGCTTACTGTGTTTCATTTCTTCTTCTACAGCAGTAGTATTCCCGTTTAAAGGGGGGTCGCTGAAGCAGATCTTGCTATTCCATGTATTTCTATCCATTACCATGTGCTCTTTCAGCTCCATACCACGTATATCATCCCTTACACTGTCGTTCTCTGAAAGTGCAAATTTTGTTTCATAGCGCAAAATTTCAGTGAAGCAGACATTCAAGTTCGCAAGACCGTATCTTGGCTGGCTGGAGTTGCATTCAAGTTTATTGCAGTGTTTTACTCAAATTTTTTTTCTGCCTCTCACTATTGAAGACGCACGCTTTATCATGAAGGAAGATTGGGAACATATAAGTAGTACGAGACTAATACAGTCTCAAGATCGAAGACGTTATACGACTGCATGGGGAGAGATGAATCGTCTTGTCAAGAAAGACTTGAAGCAGAAAAATTACAGAAGTGAGTGAGAGCTAAGCGTGAGCGGGAAAATGAAGAAAAGACAACTCAGAGAAAAAACCCTAAGGTTGAAAGCACGACAAAGGATGAATGAAGAAAATAAAGCAACTCAGAGAAGAGAAGATTCCACAACGGCCTATATTAATAGAAAAAATATCGTTCATTGTTGCATGAATTTTTTCACGCGCGCGTCCACTATTAATTATAATAATAATAATTAAATATTTTGGCAAACTGAAGAAAAAGACATTGATAGAGTAATAATACATGCTATAATATGAACATTCTAATGCAGCTTTGTATCAAAGACGGTAACAAAAATTCGCCGTGATATACCACTCCTAACATTTAGCAGAAGCTATTGTTGCAGAGTTTATTTCACAGGTTATATGCTGGCATACATTTTTGTACCATCTATCGGTTTCCTGAAGGTGTCTCGTGTGAATAACTATATTCTGTTAGCTTTTGTCATGACGGATTGAAGTTAGACAAACTGACAATTCTCGAGTCTATTCTGCTTATGACAGTGCATAAGCAAGAAAACGAGAATAATTGAGTCCTCAGGGCTATGGTGTATCAGCCTCTGTCTTTCTTTGTAATTATTGGAAACCAGTTCTTCTCGTCTTCTTGCTTCTGCCCTATGTGATGTGTTCTTGCGTTCCCTTGTCATAGTTCTGTACCTTTGCGCTCTTATGTATGCCTTGTGTCATTTTGGATTTCTGTGTGCTCCTTAATTTGTATGCCTTGTATCCTTATGGGTTCCTATGTGTGTTCTTTTGAATGTTTTGTCCAATTGCGCTTACATGTGGATTTTTATATTTCCTTGACAAATTCATAGGGCTTTTGCGTTATCCTAGGGAACCCCAAAATAGCCAAAAAAATCCAAAATATATGGAAGAACTATCGCTTCGTTTGCTTTTATTTAATAGGTATATGAGCTAGATAAAAATTTAGTAAGTAATTCAGTCGCGGCTTCTTCAAGGACACATACCTACGCGACATCTTTGACATTGCGTAGGTATGTAACTGGATCTCTTCTCTTCATTTCAATTGTTCAAAATATTAGAGGTAGTTATAGGTAAGTTCTGTCCGCTTTACTTTAACCAAACCAATACATCAGGTTTAGTCTGCATAGCTGTTTTCATGTGATTCCAGATGCCAGATACTCTGTTCAACTTCACATTTAGTTACATCTATACTGCTGTTGATAGCTTTAACACTAGGATTATGTATACCTTTTTGAACTTTTTCCAAAATCAAAGTCCTGCATCATAATTTTATGAACTTGTTGGTATAATTGAAGAAACCGAACTCCATTTGCTACACTCTTTTAAATAAGTCCCCCTGAAATAGAAAAAGTATTACATACGCATTATTTACAGCCAGTTATATATAAGTTGTCACAAGGGCCAGCTTGACTGAAAATGGATCAATGGTACAGTCTATATGACTTATATACAGTGAAAGTAAAACTGAAACTCCACGATTCTGGGAAGCTGTAGGGTACAATACCTACTTCACTACTAAACGAAACAGATTTTCCCAAATTTACATCGCTTATATTAAGTGAAAGCCATGCAGAGTAGAAACTGGAACTCCAGTGTATTATGAAGGCAGTGCAATTTATCATTCATTAATTTTCAGTTAAATTGACTTGTAAGGGCCCTTGCAATAACTTAACACGATTTCGCATCTCATATCATTGGCTGTAATGTGTATTTAATAGTTTTTGTTTCAGAGGCTTTTTTACAAGTGTTGAAAATAGAGTTTGGTTTTTAGGTCATATCAAAAAGTTCATTCAATCATGATGCAGAACTTTGAGTTCGGCAGAAAAGTTCAAAAAGTTATAACCCTATTAAATACTACTGTCGCCCACAGAAGACAAAAGTATCAAAGTGAATTATATGCGTCATCGCCAGTTACTGCCAGTCGTTAAAATTTTGAATGTGGCTGCGGTTTGGAGATGCTTGAATGTGAGTCTTAACCCTTTGTTAGGTACTCTGCTACCACCACACCGTATTGGATCACTTTGTCAACCTCATTTCCAACCGTAGACTAAATGGGCTGGACGACAGCAGAGCTGTTGCCCTTTCAGGGAAAGTCAATGCCTCCGATATCTTCTGCAAAGGCTCTAGCTTTGCCCTTCATTTTGATAATGGAAAATGAGGTTGATCAAACGATTAAATATGGTCACCTGGTGTCCATTTACGCGTTACTCCTTTACCGTGCTAATATCATGTATTACTTCTTTTCATATTGCTCTTCCTAAGCAACCGTTTTTCAGCCGCCGCTAAAGGGCGGCTGCAGACTCAGACAAGTGCGTCTGGAATATGTTTAGTGAACAAGAGGGAAACAAAGAGATGATGGCGCTCTTAGTGCCAATGATTTGAATAGTGCGCTCTGGATTCGATAATGCAATATTTATTCCGTGCGCACCTCTTACATTATAGCCCCTTACGGGACGACCGAAAAACGCTTTCGTATGTACAGCATTTTGGAAGCAACCATATTTAGTCACTTGTGTCGCTTAGCCTGTTAACTGACAGTTACGAGTAGGCCTGACTCTGCCTGCCGGACGGGATTATTGCCAAAAATCTCCAAGTCTAAAATTAATTTATAAACTCGTGTAGGTTAGTCCGGTAAATATTTGGGGTGTAATAGATGCCCCTAACCACAACTAGTGTGGTCCAATGCCATTGATCTACAAAACGGGAGATTGACATAAGTTGACGTTAGCCGTTACTAGGTTACAGCTCGCAACACACGTTACCGCTTTAGTTTGAGCGGTAAGGAGAGTGCTCTGTGTTTGTGATGAAGTGTCGAGCCCCCTCCCACTTAGGCGAAGTGTCGACCCCCCTCCCACTTAAACGAAGTGTCGAGCCCCCTCCCAGTTAGCCGAAGTGTCGAGCCCCCTCCCAGTTAAGCGAAGTCGCGAGCCCCTCCCAGTTAAACGAAGTACCGAGCCCCATCCCAGTTAGTTAGACGAAGTACCGAGCCCCATCCCAGTTAGTTAGACGAAGTACCGAGCCCCCTCCCAGTTAGGCGAAGTCCCGAGCCCCCTACCAGCTAGGCGTATTATGCAGAGCTTGTGCTACCCTTACGTCACCGCCTCGCGGCCCCGCCACCAAACTGGTTTGTGCCCATTGTTGTGACGCAGGCCTTCGCTGAAGTGTGCCATCTTGTGGAGTACCTACTCGGTGTGTCGTGGAAAAATCCCACAACCAGTTTTGGGTCCGTGTTATGCTTTCCTTACGTACATTGCTTTCAACTTATCTTGTTATTCTTACTGTCCTATATACTGTATAGGGAGCTTTGCTCTGTGGCACGAGTATATTATATTGCGTTAAACTTACCATACAGATGGTAGCTGCCATTGGTATTTTCCGGTGTTTGGTGAGTTGCGTGCTGTGGAATAGTACAAGCGCCAAATTTAGGTGCGTGCTTGTAATTTTTTCTGCGCTTGTAGTTTTTTCTGTGGATGTATGACAAGAGTTTTAACATAGAGTATATACTGTATAGCTACCAGTGGCACTTACTGTCGCATGGGGAGCTTTGCTATGTGAAGAAATCCATACACAAGCTTTGGTTCGATGTCGTTCTTTCTTTACTTGATATATGTTGCCCCAAATTTGATAGGTAAAACTCAGCTATCAATGTTACCTTGCGTTTGGGTATCTGTTGTATGTGAAACTATTCCAGCGCCGGTGTTTCGTGTTACCTATTGCTCCCTTACTTATAGTACCTATACCTAGTAATTATAGTGTATTACTATAAATTTAATGTGTAATAAATGGTTGTTACCAGAGCTCGGCATCTGCGATGATGGTACGATGTTCTGATGGCAAAATCGATGGTACGATGGCCGTCGCACTTACAATGGAGAATGCAATACCATCGCTCCATCGCCATTGGAACAAAAAATCGCCAAATTTTCATCGGCGATGACCTAGGATGAAATAACCATCGGCGATGGCCATCGTAGGGCGTCACAATCGGTGATGGATCATCGCATTAACACATTTCAAAAATACAAAGATCTCAAACCACAGACATCGAATAAAAGCTGCATCTCTTATAACTTCGGCATCTGTGGGATTTTTAAACCAGTAATAAATTATTAAATGTTGGTGCAGAATGGTTAGCTCGTTTGTCATAACGTTTGTTAGCAGTATTACTCAGAAAGTCATGAACGGATCTTCAAGAAAATTGCACAAGCTGTTATTACTATCAAAAGGCACAAATGATTAGATTTTGGAGTTTATCAAAGTAAATTATGGTTTCAGAGCCAATTTGAATTTTTGCTACCGTTACCTTTCTTGGCGGAGGTATACGCTCTCAGAGTGCTCTAGTTTATGTTCTATTTTCACAGGCAACTGATTCACCGTAAGTAGTGTATAATGACGCGAATCCTTTGTTTTTGAGGGTAACCTACCCTCGCGGCTCCCCTTGCGCGTGAGCTTCCGGTTTATAATGGCCAATGCACTACCGGTTTAGCGGGGGTCAGGGGGGACGCTAACCGGAAGTGGGCGGGGCCTTGGAAACCGGAAGGGGCGGCGCGATGCCCCGGCGGCGCGAGGACAACCTACCCTCAAAAACAAAGGATTCGCATCAGTATACACTACTACCGTGTAACCTTGCACTTATTAGTCCCTTTTTCTCTAGATTTCTTCTCATCTACTTTCTGATTCCTGCTGATGAGGTTTTGTTATGTTCTTCTTTCCTCAAAGTTTCCTGACTTGCTGACGGCTGTGCTCATTCGCGTTCATTATGTTCATAGATTCCTCGTTTCTCGCAACGTTCTACATATCTCTCCCTCTTTGAATAGTCTGCTCCATGTTCAGTGAGATTTATAGTACGTTTTCGCTCACTAACTTATACGTAACTATTATATTAATTTCGCTTAACTGTCAAAGAAGACAGCGGTGGTCTTCAAAGAAAAGGATTATCACGTGCTGTCGAGCAGATCGAGGTGATGCAACAGGATACGTGCATGCGAGCCACTGTTATGCATGCAAGTTTCGCTTAACCATCAAAGAACGTAGCGGTGGCCTTCAAAGAACGGGATAACCAGGTACTGTGATAGCAGTGGCCTGCAGACTACTGGTGATGCAACAGGATACGTACGTGCATGCGAGCCGGTGTCGCGGTGCCAGCCGAGAAGGCCGGTCGGTGCTCCCGTCATTATTATGATGCAATATATACAGTCCGTGCCGCGATAATAGCTTAAACTCATTTTGAAACGTACAATGAAAACTATCTCTGATGAAAAGCTAATATTTTCATGGTATGTCTGGGACCATATATGAAACTTTGTCAGAAATTTTCAGCTCATGTTAATGTGTAGGTTTCATTTAAGAAACGTTTGAAGGTTTTGATCACGTTTCAAGCGTGCTACGGTATTTGCTTTTAAAGAGTTTTATCAATTATCATTGTCAAAAATAATAAGTATGATTATGCTATGTTTTATTTAAGCAAAAAAAACCCAATCATATAATCAAGCAAAGAAGTACCTACAGTATCGTCCATAACCAAGGGACAAATATTCAAAATTTTGTAACTTTGCTTCTATTCATCACACTTACCTCATAGATCTTTTGATAATTAATAGTCCTTAAGATGTTTCTTAATACTGTATATGAAAATTCGAATCAGGTGTAAAAGATGATAAGAAATTTACGAGAGAAAAGCTTTTATTTTGAAATTTGGAACGTCCAAAACTAAGGGTCAAATATGAAGTAAAACAATAAACTGTACTCTTAATCCAAACTGCTTCATTTCCAGTGAAGAAAAGGCTTTTCACTGGATATTGTAAGCATTGCAGCGGTAGACATCATGGCATCACGTCAAAAAGTTGATAACTCCTTAAGACAAGATGTTATTAAGTTTCACCAGAAAAATTGCTCTAATCGAGAGATTTCAGATCGGGTAAACCGTTCGAAAAGTGTTGTGGGCAGAATTATGAGGTCCTGTAATGAAACTGGCTGCATCGTTAGTCCTAAAAAACCGACAAACCCGCAAAACTTTAACTAGAGAAGTTAAGCTCATGCAGCGCATGGCATTAAGGGACCGTTTCAAGTCTTCAGCAGAAATAGGCAGGATAATGAATGACACAACATGTGTACCATATATGTGTCACGGCAGACTGTCTCCAGACGAATACAAGAAGTTTGCTAATTTGCACGAAGTCCACAGAAGAAACCATGTGCAAGATATTGGAGTATGCAAAGAAACATGTAATCTGGCCTCATGAAAATTAGACCCGAGTGTTTTTCTGGGACGAGAGCAAATTCAATCTGTTTATAAATGATGGTAAGAATTTGGTTAAGAGTCGTGCAGGTGATAGATTAAGCGCAAAGTGTAAAAAAAAAAAAGACTGTGAGTTTTGGGGTGGGAGTGTGATGGTGTTTGGTCGTATTTTTTTAAGTCAAGGGACAATGCCTCTCATTTGCTTAAAAACCCGTGTGAACACTGGGCTGTATAATATTCTAAAAGATGTTGTGCCTACTAGTCAAAATTCAGGTGTGGATAGGGCTATCTTCATGGAGGATATGCACCCTGACACAAGGCAAAGACTGTGATGAGTACCTGGACCAGTAAGATTTTCAAATTATATATTGGCCTCCGCAAAGTCCTGACTTGAAATCCTTTTTAAAATCTTTGGACGACCCTAGAAGTGAAGTTATGGCAAAAAAATTCCACCAACACGGAGGATTTGTGGATGAAACTTTAAGAGGAATGGTCTAAAATTAGTGTCAGAGATTGTCAAGACCGTATTTTGTTATGTAGTCGACGATGTGCAGCTGTGATTGAAAGCAAGGTTATGTTTACTAAATATTGATTGTGCATTGCATTTTTATTGAATATTTCTGTCTAAATATTTGTTGAATATCGACTTCAATGTACATGTCCCTTAATTTTAAAAGTTCAAAATTTCAAAATAACAGTTTTTCCCTCGTGAATTTCTTTTTATTTTCAATACCTGATTCAAATTTTGTCCTGGCTTCCTTAACAATTGCTTTTTCTCATTACGAAGATCCCGAGTACTAACAGCTTTCAGGACGCCAGAGTCCGAGCGCTTTTCCTTGGTGAAGGGTCGACTAAAAATTACTCCAACGTGTCAACATGGCGGCCTATTGAAACAGCAATATCCTTAACAGGTGTTATTTTAGCCATGTCTTTCACTATTTTTGCTTTTTGAGCCTCAGACGGAGCTCTAGCCGTTCTCATTTTTAAAGATTTCTGTAAAAGCTAATAGAGTAGCACACCAAATAGTCACATTAATTGCAATAACTCATGGAATCGTGTAGGGATTCAAATGAAGTTACGGTAAAAGTGTTGCCAAACGTAAACACCTCTGCCAGAACAGTTTCACTGCAAATGGAAACGTTGAAGCATCTGTAATATTAAAAAAAATGAGTGAAGCTATTATCGTGGCACGGACTGTATGGTTGGTTGGTCGTGACGGTTGTGTTTTAGCGTCATGAGGTTATGAACGCGTTCATAACCGTCAAACTGAATCTAAGCGGAGTTCACCCGACTTGACTTGTTCGGACCTGCAGACAGGTACTTTGCCTTCGTCATTTGGAATCGTGTTGCTAGTAGTCCGAATATGTTGAGCCGACTGAAATGTCTTTTTTTTTGCGGAACAAGATTGACTTTTGGAAGTCTCTGAATTCTGAAACTTTGCTTCTGATACTTGAATCCACGTGTCGAAACCAGGACACCTGTCTGAATTTGGGAATATAAGGCTCTGAGGCTTAATTTCACTGCCCGATCGAACGCGTCTAGAATATTGGTCATTGACTCATGGGGAGCGTTCGACTGACCGACGAAATTAACCCTATACCGCCCAGCGGCACCTTTTCGTTTTTAATGATGCTATTCCTACGAGACACATGATGTTGGTTTGTAGTTTTAGGGTTAAGAAGTCGAGGTCGGATTTGTCTGGCTTCGGACATAAGCTTTTGTTTTTCCGCTTTGAATTGTGTTGCAAGTGTTAGAACAACCCAATTACGCTGAGCCATGTTAATGCTCCATTTTACGCTGGAAGATTGAGTTTTTTTTTTTTGGAAGCGCCGATGGTAGCCGATTAAGAGTCAACGCCTGAATCTTCATTTAACGGGTCGAAGTCCGCGCACCCGAGTGAACTTCCTGACAACTGAAGCTTTCGAAGGCTTGATTTCGTCGACTAATCGAACGGGCCCTTGAGCTTTGGCTCTTCAAAGTTGACTCTTAGTCATTAGCTTTTAATCTTTGATGACTTTTTTGACTCCTAATCATCGGCATTTACGTTGCGTGGTAGACTAAGGTTCATCGCGTCTAATAGTTACACACATCTGCTTGGTTACTGTGCGCATGGGTGCATCCAGAGCCTCAAAGTGAATGCCGAGGCCACGATAACAGTCACACGCTCAACTCTTCAGCGGACATTCAGCTCGCACGTCGTTCATGCTACCGTATCTACGATGCTGATTACCCATGGACGACGTACGAGCTGAACATCCGCTAATAAGTTGAGGACACCATTGCGCAATGTGGCCCCTGCGTAAGAGTAAGGTATTTAACGCCTTACGTTAAGTAACTTAAAGACTCCCCGTGGCTCAATACCCATAGGCCACTCAGTTAGCACAGGGCTGGCTAACTATAGTCTTGAGTCACAACTAGCCCCGCCGGGTCCTTGTGTGTCGCCCCCGACCAACTCTATTGTAGATTTATTTTTTACGTTTTTATTTTCTAGTTCGCGAGCCCCGATTAAACTTTGTGTAGCACTACCTAGGCTAACCTAACCTCCTTACCTAACTTCCTACCCTAACCCCACTTAACCCAACCTAACCTTTCTAATCTAACCCAACCTAACCTTTCTATCCTTACCTAACCTAACTTAACCTTACCTAACTTAATCAGAGATACAGAGAGCTGCGCGGCGCACCAACTTGAACCCCGCTCACACGCACACGATCTGCATACACAAACACGCACACAAATCGTCGCGAACGACGATAGCGCGACCCGGCAGCACTACCGTCTTTCACGACCACTTTGCGTTCACGTAAGCTTTCTTGCGCGCCCCATCACTAAAATAAACACTACTTAAGCTAACCTAACCTAGCCTAACCTAACGTACCCTTACCTAACCTATGTTACGGCGTAAAAAGAAATAGGTTCTGTCATATATATATAATTAATTGATTGATTGATATTGTGACAAGTTTATCAAATGCATAATTGATTG
>LQNS02277717.1:24953094-24973608 GCA_001587735.2 Parhyale hawaiensis | reverse complement strand
GGGGAGTAGCAGAATGAACCAAGGAAGGAAGCGGGAAACCGTGGCCCCGTTGCCACCCCCTCCGCGAACGTTGACGCGGCAGACTTGGAGGGGGTTTTGAGCATTAAAAGAATATTAATACAGAATATAGGAATATCGAAAAAAGCATAAAAGCATATTTTATCCGCATAAAGCATAAAGAATAAAAGAATATTTAAAAAAGAATAAAGTCACAACCCTGGTCATAATGTTCGCGTACAATAAATAGAGGCAGCCAGAGTCTGTTAAATACCTTAATTTTGCAAGGTGTGACAAGACTCTGCTACATTTTCTCTTCAATTAAATTGTCTGCCAGAGGTGAACTGCTACCCCTACGATGTCAGATATCAATAGGGTAGTTATGCAATCAACATATAAGCGCACGAGCCTGTGGTTAAACACAGGAATAGTTCGGCGCGATATAGGCAGTGTGCCACTCAAGCGCTAGTAAAAGCTTCTACTACTACTAACTACTACAATCAACATATATATACAGAAAATAACCGCCGTACATTAACAACTGAAATTAAAATATCCTTCCCTGGTACAGTAACAGGCACCCGGGTTAAACATGTGTTGCGCAGAGCTGCCGACACAATCAGACAAAAGAGAACCAAGAAGAGAACTCTTGTAAAATGACCAAGTGAGCGAAAATGCTGCAGCACTCAGATAGTTGGCGTGCCCAAAAGCAGGAAACAAGTGATACTCTGAGCACGTGGCAGTTTGTATTTTAAGATAGTCACAATGACAAAAATAGGTTTTGATCGAGTATGCAAGTTAAAAGTTCCATACGAAATTCTCTTACGTACACAATCACCTCGAGCGCACACTAAGCAATGCCCCACAAGTTTTGGCATGGACGAAAGCGGTAACGCACTGTTAACTAAAGGAAGAAAGTCAAAAACTGAACTGGGGCTTTCGATGGTCTCAAGTCTGAAGTGAATACGAAAGTGACTCGTTGTTGAGAGGAAAAAATTTTCAACGCCAACGCACTTCACCAACATAACTGCAAAATATGCAGCGCAACCCAACTCTCTTCTGACACCCTCACTGGTCACGACATGCGGCAGGCAAAGCACCACCTGGATCTCGTCAAAGCTCATCAACGGACGGCATCAAAAGCAAAGCTACCTACACACTTGAGGGATCGAAAACGCAATATGGAGCATGAAACTAGAGGAAGCAAATCAGAATGGAGATGACGTTTCCAAAAAGGTTGAATGAAGTAGCTCACGTAAGTTAGCCACGTGAGGTAGCAGCAAAGTGTTTCCATTACTTACTTGACATACTGACGAATAAAATTATTTATATGCAGACAGAGTCTCTTTTCTATACGTTCAAGCTTGAGGTGTGCAGCAATCACAGTTTCAGAGTTACTGGTGACTCCCGCGGGAGAGTTGTATTTTGAACGACGTTTTGGTAAATTGGCAAATAACTTCATAGGTTGACCGCTGATGCAGAGCAAATGTTGACTGTATTTTATTTTCAATCTGAATCTGAGTGTTCACGTCTGACTTGCGAGAAGTTTCTTCACAAATATCTGAAAAACTCATTAAATAAACTGTATTGAGCCTAATATTACTACCAAGAAAAAATTATTAATGCATTGGGTGCCACTGTGGTATTGCCGTAATTAGGTAAATGAAAATTCAAGCGAAAAAAAAAAACGCGTAGAACAGCATAAGTACCTTCACTCAACAGAAGGAGGTGGTATTCTGCAGTGAAAATATGTATTTGCATTATCATCCGGAGTTCGTTACACAAGAGAAAAGAAGTCTGGCACAAATATGGAGAGCGTGGTAAAACCCTGAATATAATAACAAAATATGAAGACCTTAGTGAGAATAATAATTGCTGAACACTTTCCTTAGCGAAACACAAATTTTGCGAGAAGCTAGTTTCGCATGCTAACATTTAATCGTTACACTTCAATTGGGAAAACCTGGCACAACTTTGGCACTGGGTAGTCAAAAAGCTACCCATCAAATTTTCCTGAGAAAGAAACAACGCCTTGGTTCTGAGAACTCAACCGCGCTGTAATCAACAGTTGTATAGTCTAGTGCTCAAGCTATTGAAATCCAACACTTACAGTCAAACACTGCGTAACTTGGTTTGTTCCAGATTTAACTTTATCCTGCTCGGGTTGCGTTGCTTTCAGTACAAAGGTTTTTATTCTCCTGGGTTCTGTATTCCTATGGTATGAAGAGCGTTTATGAGGAAACACAGAGTGGATAGAATTGGCTCATATTGACCGGATGATGGTAACACAATGGGAAGTAGGCTGTCTACACTGATTAATAGTAGTCGTGGGGGTTGCAAACGATTAGCTACTTGTACACCAATATTAGTCGCCACACTGAGAAAACTGATTTCTAAACACCAGCACGTCGTCCCATGCACAGACAGGAAGTGCCTGCAGATGAGCTTGTGCAACACGAAAGCTGCGTTTATTCCCGATAGTTGACACGAAGGTTCGCTGGTTTTGAAACGAAACTGTTTTTCGCGATTATTTTTACTCCAATGAACACTAGCGATTGTCACTAGAGAGGGAAAAAGTGAAGCATATTCTATGGTAGCCTACTGTTCTTTCTGTTCCAAAAGTTTTTTGAAGAAAATCACTGACGATACGAAAATACTTTCGGAACATTTGAAAAACTGGAAGTGTTTCGTAACAATAACAGAACATGAGGGGCATCAAGTAGCGCGCCACAAACAAACGAATTATAATTCTAACAGATGTAAGTCAAAGATAATAAAATATGAAAAGAAGCAAAATACACTAAACACTCGATAATAAAATCTCAACAACAATCAATGCAACAATGTAGCCCTACAAACATATGATTAGTACTCTCAAATGCAAATCATACATTGCCAATAACGAAATTGTATGGTAATGCCTAACGTAGATTTATAAACGTCTTACCCATACAACAAATCTTAAATAGTAAATCACTATAAATATAACTAAACTTAGAAGAATGTACCACGCAATTCGAAGCATGGAACCTTAGCCGATTTTTTTTTTAGAAGAAGAATATGCTCATACTCCCATATTAATGAATTCAATGAGTAGAATGAACACACTCTACACTGCTGAAGCCTCCCTATGTATGATTATTATTATTATATTGAATCATTTACGCCGCCGTTTCCGCAACAAAGACGATCTCACAGAGGAAGAAAGAAGAGGCATGCAGTATGTCGAGAGCAACGTGGAACCAATAAACGAGGGTCCCTAGATTCAACTACGGTGCTATCAAGAGAGGACAAGGAAGGGACAGGCAGCAAAGCACGTGGTTGTTCCCACACAGGGAAGAGCGCATGAAAAAAAAAAAGAGGATGAACACAACAAAGTATCATCAGTAGGAGACGTCCCGAACACTAAGGTAACCTATAGATCCCTTGGAGGCACTGCTGCCCATAACATGCAGCAGGATGGGAGAACCTAACTCTACGGTCCATCCTATGCCTTCTGATGGGATTACATAATTCAACAATGCCTTGTTCACACATTGTGGAACAGCAATGTTGGAGGAAGTCTTCGATTCACACACACTGACCAAGATCATCTAATTCGCTTTCGTTTGACTTTTCTAGAACTTCAATCATGCATGGTCTTTCGATTGACCTCTTTGGATTGAGTATCCGTGGTGATCGCAAACAAGATCAAGTTGACCGCAACTCAATGCTGCCACACATACGCGAGCATACTTAGCTGGCGACGATGGCCTGATCAAAATACCACGACTGAAGTTCGAGTTAAGCGCATCCGACAACCGCCAGCGAAGTGTACAAACACAAGACATCCTTTGATAAGTTTGCTGCCATACCAACAGGCGTACAGTTTCTATTAGTAGGTAATTCGTAGTCGCCAGCGAATGAGCTAACCCCAAAGGAATCAGCACGTCCAGCCATGTGTTTTTACATCGTCTCAAGGTAACGGCAACATCTCATGTTTTTCACATAACCATGTTCAACGAAATGCAAAACGAATTCCTTGCTAATTTGGGAAATTATGTAGCTACATGGATGATAGCAAAATATATATAAATAGATATGATAAGTATACCTAATGCTGATGCCAGCACTTATAACCAATAAACATTGAACGTTGCTTATAATCGCTACCGCCAAGAATTATATTGATGATATTTTTTATATTCAAATACGTTAGTACCCTAATTAGCATGGATTCCTTTGTGTACGTGACAAGACCGCAACATTTAGAGCAGCTGCCTAGTATAATTGGTATATGACACATATAAGATGCCATGCATGTCATGTGCTCAACTTGATGAATTATAAAGAAAATTTTTAATCAGAAATATTTTAAAAATCGAACAGTGGGAAGATTACAACCACCACGTAAATAAAAGTTAAAATGCCGCTATTTCACTGTACCTTAAACATAAAAAAATCCCCTAGTAGGCTAGAAGCTATTTCTTCAACTCTTGTACTGGTCTTAATCACAAACTTAATACCCGTTAATGCCACATGCAAACATTGCCCGTGAATACCAATGTTAGAAACCACTCACATTCTCTACAACTAAAATAACTACTGCTAGTAATTGCTCATAATTCATTTGGTTGTACTAAATGCTTCTTTAGCGACAATAGAGTGAAAAATATAAGAAAACCGTAACAGTAATTTCTTCAGTACAAGGAGCCATGCATCATGTTTGTTATTATCACACACTAATTACCACACCATTGATGAACGAGACAATAAATTATTAATCACTTTATCAGAGCTGGGATTCGGTATTTTTTTTTTTTGTACCGCGGGTATCGGTATTCGGCAGATGAAAACGGGTCTTTTGGTTTGGTGTTACGGTAGATTTCCAAAAAATCTACCGAATGATTCGGTATTTAAAAAAAACATATATATATACTGTATGTGTATATATATAAAAAAAACACCTTTAAAAGCCTTTCAATACATTTCAGAGCCCATAGAACACCTATTTCAAGCCTTTAATTACATCATACACTTGCTGCGTGACTGGCAGTTCACGTTCCACTAAAGGCGTCTTTTTGTGACCAGATGATTCCGCCAGATTTCGCACGATCCGCGCATTTTTGTGCCCACTTTTTGATGTAATTCTAATAGCAATCAACCGTGAACAGTGGTGAAAATTGATCGCAGCGTGATTTCCTCCGCGGGCTAATCATGCGTAATCACAGAGTGAATCCAGCCGTTGGACAAGTAAAAATTTATAATTTGACATGGAAGTTCGTGATGCTTTCTGATCTTTAGGGATAAATTGAATATTATGATTGTTTGTAATATTGACTTCCAGAATTGTAGTTTCGTTAGTATTATGCCTGTGTATGTTCAAAATGCTTTAAATACGCTAGTTCACTTATGCATTGACTTCGAAATAAAAGTTCCTAAGAAATTCATTCCCCACCATTTTTCAAAAAACATACGATAGAAATCTATTTTCTGAAAATAGACATGGCGTCTCTGGTTTGTTTACAAAATGATTGACCGTTCTTGTGCTTTTCAGTGATCACGATGATCATTATCACGGTGATTCTGATCACGAGCGTGGCCACAAAAAGACGCCTTAAGCTCAGAAGTATGTGACAGATGAGTGATCGAAACATGACACACTACGCCCATTTCTCAAAGCGTAACGTCTCTTCTCTCCAATGAAGTACAATACATCGTGAAAAAGCTTAACTAATGAAATTGATGGGATTTTTCTAATGTCTTCCAGGAAGGACGGTGGGTCATAGAAGGCTAAGTACATTCTTTTGTTGGCGCGGGAAATTCAAATCTACCGAAGAAAGTCATTCGGTAGATCCAGTCGGTATCGGTACAAGATTCAATAAAGATTTGGTAGTTCGGTAGCTGAATCTACCGCCCGGTACTACCAAAATACCGAATTCCAGTAGGTAGTCCCAGCTCTGCACCTTATGATATATAATCATAGAAAAATACCCTCCAAATACTCTAATAGTATATGTATACAGCTACTATGATAAAAGGTTTATTTTTAATCACGGTGATATATATACTGTATATGTAATCATAAAAAATTCCCTCCATGCAATAGTATAGCTAATATATTTAAGATATAAAAATAAAAATATCTACTACATTATTACTATCATTCAAATAATATTCCTGATGAAGAGCCGAAAAACACAGCTCTAACTTGCTGACTCTGATCAGGCACTGATGAAAAAAGGACTCCATGTCTAGGAAGGCACAATTGACATTGGCACTAAGAGAACAAAAAGTTACACAAAACTCCTGGCAGTCAAACTATTTCAATAATACCACTCATTGAATAAATATCCATACGAAAAAATTTGACAAGCCAAACAGCGTAGTGTACATCACTACTCTCGACTTGAAATATATCTTAAGGAACTGAAAAATGTTTTCTTAAATTGTTCCCGTAGTTTGGAGAAGCGATACGCAATATCCAACGATCGGAGACGACTTTGAGGAATGCTTTTCTCACGACGAAGAAGCGACGCAGGAAATGGTGATATTGTTGTAGTACTCCAAGAACATCAGTTTACATTTAACAGCTCAACACAAAACACTAAGATAATATAGTACAAGAGGTTCGCAACGAAATACGTGCAGCATTACGTTGGTAATGGGCAGTGAATGAGCACAGTAATATTATTTGAAAGTCGTATCTCTGTATCCAAATATAAGACATACGCACACTTTACATAGTATTGGTCACTGAGTGATGAGATATACATATAATGACAATTTTAAATTAGATGACGCATCGATGTCGAAAGAATCGCTCCCTAAAAATGGGCACTAGCTATCGGAGTCGCTTCAGTCTCTTGTTAAACACTTTTGTCACCGGGTGCTGGGAAGCTGGACACACCAATGAATCAACCAACTCATTAAATAACTTTTCTTCATACTGTATATGAAAATACCCACTTTCAAATCAAGGACTCCTGTAAACAAATGGTTAATATATCAGAAAGCAAAACCAGGGTTGGTAGGATTTGCAAGATATAAGGTATCTGCAACAGATAGCACTGTCATTTTCAACAAAAGCACAATCATCCTCAGTGTGAGAGCAAATCTCTATCTATTTCTAGGCCGCAACGGCTATTTGGGTACGAACTGTAACAGCTGCACTGCAGAAACACTGAAGTTGTACGTTTCTTCACAATAAATAAAAGCAGTATAGCTATTCTTTCAACAGATAACTTTTTCAAGCGTACACATGTTCATAAAGGCACAGGGTTCCTAGGGTAACCCAATCCAGCAACACCCGCAGCATTACTGACAAGCGAGTAGGCATACTATAAGACGTGCTTTTCTTTTTGGATTAGCTGGTAGAAACGCCGTCAGAGTTTGATAAGAATGATACAACGCGACATTGTCTTGGTTACGTTTGGGTGTCTTCCGATTCCAACGAGATAAACTCTTCCATTAGCTATTCAGAATTGTGTTTGTTTTTCTGGCATTCTATCGATGCCCAACATCATGTGCTTGAGCAGCTGCAGTCACACGTCACAGGGCCCCCACGACTAGTAAGTAGAAGAACAAAGACCTTCAATCTTCACTGGCGACGCAGTTTCTGGACTGTTCGACCAACTAAGAAGTACGATTCAGACTCTGTTTAGACGAGGGCTGCCAGACTAGTTGCGCGTCTTTGTTACGACCACCACATCAGGTGAGTTACAGGAACCACTCGTCATAGGTCACCTCGTTTTATGCAGTTTTAGTGTTATTTAGGTACACAAGTACTAGTGTCTAGGTACCCGATGTATGAACGCTACACTCACAAGCGCACATATCAGAAACACCAGGACAACTAAAAATTGCGCTCCTAAACAACACAATTAATAAAGTGAAATGACTTATGGCGAGGACTTGCTGAATAGGACAGTAATGACATAATTAGTTTGTGCTTACACGACAAAGAACACGAATTACGGGGTTTGCTCATCAAACTTGCGGTAGCCTACGGCTAGAAGAGGTCCACAGTCTACCATTGCGTGATGCTGAACCAATGACCGTAGAGGATCCACATTGTAATAAGGCACACCTGGAACAATAGAAACAATAAATAAAATGAATTCTACATGCGCAGATGGACTGAGAAGCAATGTTGCTTATATTAGACTTGCTGCCTAGTGCACTCAAGTCGACTTGACAAACTATACAAGCGAGAGCTGCTCTGACTGCTCATGAGCAAATCTTTCCAGCAAAATGCGACAGGAACTTTTATAATAGTTACTGCTTATAGTCCGAGGTTAAGCCTGCATTTCCGCATGAAGACGATGTCACATATAAAGAACAAGGGATATACAAGGGGAATTAAAAAAGTTCGCGGAATATCTGATAATATTTATCATAAATTGAAGCTTTCTTGCGTTCATGCTAGCGTTTGGTATCGAAGTCGCTGGAAGTTCGTTACCATCAAATTTTCCTGCGCCTTCCTGTCTGTGTGGTGAGTGGTAATTGCGTTGCGTTAGAATGAATAAGAAACAAATTTTAGACCTTTGTTTTGACAGCGGATTCGACACTAATAATGCTTAGTACTTTGATATTAACAACAATGACGACCTCCATCTCATCGTTGAAACCATTTGTTATGACCTGACTTGTGCCATGTATAGCGGTCGGATGCCAGCTACCATATCAGACAGCACTTGACGTTCTTGGATACGCAATGACGCTGCGAGAGAAATTTTCCACAAAATTTTTGAGTTCCCCTCGTATATATAGCATATCGCTAGAAACGGGGAACCCATGCACGAAGATGTTCCCACACAGGAGCAACGCGTATAGGGACAGTAAGTCGGGAAAGAAGAGGAAGAGCAGTAGACAGCAAGATTAGCAGGAGTAGAAAATCAGAAGGAAACAAAGCGTGTACGGAAGACAAACATCCCGAAGGCCTAGCTGCATAACCCCCTGGAGTCGCTGTCCCCATAACGTAGGATGGGCCTTATGGCTCATCCTACGCCCCCTGAGGGATTTTTTATAATGGAATTCTGAAGGCTTCCGCTATAGCCATAACAAGGTCTAGTTAAACCATTAGTAGATACTGTCCCGCTTTTCTGGACCCTATCAACAGTGTCGGTCTCACGAGCAATAAAGGGTTACTTTATTCATCTATGGGCTACGTCCTGAGACGGGTACTAATGGTCCCGTCACACGAGCCAAAAAAAAAAAACACAAAAAAGGGAAAATTCGCGCCAGCGGCCTCTTCTGACATGTAGCTGGGCCGGTGGTGCCCTCCTCTACAGCTAAGGCTCATCGGTGAGGGTGCGGCTGTCGAACACACAGCGTTTTGTTTACCTCCAGGAGGCCAACTTGCTGACTGACGCTCAAATATTATGTAGGACACGAGGTGATTATTCTACTAAAGATAGAAGGGCGCGAAGTTTGAACAGTCTATAGTTTTTATCTGTAGACTAATTCCTAACAATGCAACGAATATCATTAACCGGTAAAAGCCTTCCCATGGGGAAGAACTTACATTTTTCTAGGCAATGTGCGCTGCTACATGAAAACAATACTAAAGGCGCATAACATGCGTCCGTATGACAAAATACAGCAATAAATCAAGCTTTGCAGGTGAGATGCGGAAACTTCATGGCAAAGATCACAAACAAGCCAACACACAAGTGCTTGACGAAACAAGTTCAAGATAATCAGGCAATCTAATGACGCACAGCGCGTTATTTACGACAGAGTCATGCCATAAAGCGGCGAACCAAAAACTGAGGCGTGTTTCAATCATACATTCGGAGAAAGCTGTGCGGCACCGGTGTAACTCACCGCTGAATAATTGTGTCGTAATCAGTAAGCGCTCACATATGATACAAAGTAGCCTTATTTATTTCATTCAGGGGTACCTACGGCAAACGTTTTTGGGCGACGGTAGCCCAAACACAATTTTGAAGGCACCTCGCTTCAAAAATCTCTTAATGTCCAATGCACACGAGAGACAGAAATTGCCAGGAGTCGCAATTCCATGACAATAGCTTTGCTACACTCTGCACAGAAGTTGCTTGAAGAATGGATTCGAAAGGAAGGATCTAGGCCAATACTGTTTGTCATCAGGCAATTCAAGATGAATTTCAATCCATTTTTTCTTCGTTAGCGATGCATTACTGCTGTTGAGGTACTGGTACATTTGTTCAGATTCATTGACAAATACAACATGGACACGTCTTAACAAGAAAAATAGAAATTCTATGAAATATGACAAACCGCCGCGGAGCAGTTTTTCTTGAGGTACCACGATAATGTATTCTCAAAGTTAGCACCGGAGTTTCCGGCACATCAAGTTCACATAAATGGTATGATGTTGACAAGTTTTGGTACATAATATGCAACTTGCCACGCTAGACATTAGGTAGCTAATCATTGAAAAAAAGCTGCTCGAGTCGTGTGCATACACGACAGGAGGAAAATCACTGCTTGCTAGGCAGTCAAAACTAAATTGGCAGCAGCGTTGATATTAAGACAGAGCAAAATCAGCGACAAGATGCTAAAGAAATTAGCCATCAGAAGTGCAACGGGGCATAAAACAGAAATAAGGTGCAGTTCAACATACATGTAAACATAAAATCGATGTGCAGATAACAGTGGAAGGGAAGTGAAAAATCAGGAGCAAAATCAGAAAAAAACAAAAATACAAAAAGGAAAGACACACAAATCTGGGGAAAACTGGATGCAAAGACATTGAATAAAATTGGAATAAAAAAGGCAAACAAATTACAGGAAAGCCGTAAGCCTGTAGATATAATTTATCGACTTTAAAAAAGGAATTGAAGAGACATAAATAATTGCAAAATGCAGAGTTGTACTCTGCTCAACAATGAAGCAATCCACGACGTCGTGACCGACAAGCAGCACTCAATAAAAAGCTGTAGAATAAATTAGGAACACAAGTGACAGAAAACATAAAAAAACACTTGAATACAGTCAAACATCAAATGCTACAGTAGGTACGTCAACAATGCATAGTGCAACACAAGTGAAACACTACGGTGCTACCAGCTGTCATGAGACAGATTATGGCGTTAGTTTGTGAAGCAATAAGGGAGACACGCGAAAGAGGTGGCGTCTGGTACATCGACAAGAGCAAAGGAATCATATAAAAAAATGCAGGTCCGCGCCACAGTCTAATGCTTCTGTGCGTAGTAATACTTCGCATCCCAATGATTTGCAGCGTCGTTGGAAACGTAACTGTGTGTACGTCAAAATATTTACTTTTAGAACGCCTCGTGGCGTAAAACCATCATCGGCGGTAGGAGGCAATTTCAAAGCCGTCATTGTTTATGGCCAGCATACTCCAGAGTTTTGGCATTTTTCACATCTCAGTCAACCCACCTCACTGCATGAAAAAATATATATATATATTATTATGACTCAACTCCTTTTTCCTGTTTTTGGTTGGACAGACAACAATATTCATTCCAGTTATTTCTCACGGCCAGCTAATTCTAGTTTTCTGGCTTTGTTCACATCGAAGTCAAAGCACCCTACTCCATACAAAAATTATGAACATTGCTCAACTCCTTCTGCCTCTTTCTGGGTGGAGTTACAATTCAACGTCGTCCTTTATGATGGCCAGTTATTGGTTAGTTATAGTTAGGAAGTATAAGGCTCCGTTTCCGGGCAGAACGACATCAAAGTAGAAAGAGCAAGGGACATATAGTACGTCAAGTGAAATGGGGAACCCATGCATGAAGGTGTTCCCACACAAGATCAACGCGCATGGGAACAGTAAGTCGGGAAAGAAGAGGAAGAGCAGAATAAAGCATGAGCAAGTAGGAGGATGAAATCGGGAAGAAAACAAAGTGGGCACGAAAGATAGACGTCCCGAAGGTAATCAATCTGAGGTAATCTACACGGGCCCATGGGGTTGCTTGGCCCCATAGAATAGGATGGACGAATCTAAACTAACCTAACACTATGACCCATCCTCTGCCCCCTGAGGGGTTTTTGATGGTCAGCTTACTCAAAATTTTTGCCATTTTTCACATCTCAGACAACCCACCGGACTGCCTGAAAAAAAAAAAAAAATTATTATGACTCAACTTTTTCTGTCTCAATTCATGATACTCAGTAGAACCCACTAAAACTGTAATGAGGCCGAAGGCTTGTAATTTGTTAGGCATTAACGTTCGGCTCCCCACCTCTCTTAAAGAATGATTTACTTTCCAGACACAAAATTTCAAAACCATTAGCACCGGCTAATGAAGAATATTGAGTCTGTTCCCAGGGATTGTAGTAGCCCGACATTTTTCAGTCGACCTAAGAATAAACGTCTGGAGTAACGTCCCATACAGATACGGAGGCGGCATTAAAAGTTATGCACTAATGAGTGAGGATAATCTGCAATTGAACTGTACGATTCAGGGGATTCTGCACAAGTGAGGACTTGCAAAGTTAGATAGTTTCTATTTCCTATTTTATGAGTAGCTACCAACTTCAGTCAATGCAATTCAGATCGACTTGAAATAAAAAACATATATGTTTACTCGTTTCAGCAAGACACAAAGTTCGCTAGTTTCTGATTGTCTAGTTATTTCCTCTTACTCTGGTGATAAGAATTGCGTTGTTCATTGATGAAATGAAAAACACCGCTGGACATTCGTTCATATGCGAACTCGAAAGTGGGGGCAATGAATCAATAAAAATTAACATTATCCAAAATATTGAGGCTTTAGTGTTACCATTTGTTATACACTAACTGGTGCAGCATCTCGCGGGCTACTGGCCAGGAATTACATTAGGTGACGCTTGGCAGCACTAGTTCACCGACACCATTCTGGGCGCATTGGTGCAAAACTTTATGGATTTCCCCCTTACATAGAAACAGAACGTATTGGCATCAAAAGCAACAATTTCCACAACATGCAGTGAAACAAAACATGCAAAACACCAATAAACCAAATATCACCCGGTTAGTACTAGCCAATGCAGAGACCACAGAGTGAGGGAGGGCAGCAAGGGAGTCCACCACTCGCTACAGTCGGTTCTTGTTCCAGCCGATCATTTTGTTAGCGCTGCCGTAGAGAGAATATACGAGCTTGTCTTTGTGCTCAACAATGAATTTGTCCCAGCGCTCGGCATAGCCTTCACACAGGTCTTTGGGGAGACCTGACCGTGTGCAAAGGGGTAAAGAAGACCAAAAAGTCAATGAGTAGCGGTACAGTATCTGTACCGTTAGTTCACCTGGCTGAAACGGGGGAGTCAGTGAGAGATTAAGGTTGAAATAGGTGGTACATAGTAATAGTGTATGGTAGACGCAATCATCCCTGATGACCAACGTAAAAG
Organism: Parhyale hawaiensis; assembly: GCA_001587735.2. Classification (NCBI taxonomy): domain Eukaryota; kingdom Metazoa; phylum Arthropoda; class Malacostraca; order Amphipoda; family Hyalidae; genus Parhyale; species Parhyale hawaiensis. The sequence continues at coordinate 24,960,291 of LQNS02277717.1, read as the reverse complement.
TAGATGCTAGCAATGGCATACGGTTGAAGTGATTACCCGTCATGGCTTAGAAAAAGTCATGTCGGTGATAGCTTATGGTAGAAGTAGGTAACAAGGAGGCGGTGGTGATGGTTAGTGCACCAACAATACAGAACCTGATGGTCGAAAAATATGAAAGTACGGTAGTACAGTTTGTATCCATCACTTTCCGTTTCTCTTATCGGCAGATTAACAAAGCTCGCGAGGATCAAGAAAGGTTCGGAAAATGGTCTGGAGAAACAAGGGTATTGCCAGACTGGTGAAACGCAAAAGTCTTCATGAACATGTTTTTTCTAAACAAGTTTTCAGGCATTGTTGTACACTGCAATTCGGTAGCTACCTATAAGGGTGATACAAAAAAATGTACACCTCTCTTTTAAATGCTTATAAAATGGAAACTATTGAACCACCTTCAATATACTTTGTCTTATTCGACGCAGAAATTATTTTTCTATCACACCATAATGGAAACTACGCAAGCTAAAAAAATAGTTTTCGTTACAAAATCAATACCTACGCACTGATAAATCTAATTTGATTTCCTCCGGAGTCCAAAAACTCTCCTAAAACAGCAGTTGAGTTCATGACGACTGATGAGGCGGCATTTCACCTAAACGAAAAACTGAACCGACAAAATAACCGAATATATGTACGACAGTACGACTGTCCGGATGATTGTTCATTTAACGTCAATTAGTCCAGAGGTAAAATCTCAGTGTGGGCCAGACTGTGTCGAAACGGTGCTCTCATTAACCCGATTTTTTTATGAAAGTGATCTCAATGGAGAGCGTGATTTTCAGTTTCTTACAGACATGATCATATCTCAACATCAGAAAAAAAAAATCGTTTTGATAGGATTTGGTGGACGCAAGATGGAGCACCTTGGCTTTGACAAGATATTGTGAGGATTTACTTGCAGAATAGATTTCACTGCAGAGACATTGCCTTAGGCCACCACGATGTTAAACGGCCTCCAAGATCTCCTGATGTCACCCTGTGCGATCTTTTCATGGGGTTATGGTAAAAATAAATTTTTTATCACTCGACCAAGTACCCTAGCAGATCTGAGGGAGAGAAGTGAAGACGAGTTTAAAGTTCTTAAAAATGACAGATCGATGGTAAGAAGAGCAATGAGAAAATTATGGTCACAAGTACGCAAGTGTTTGCATGAATAGTAAACATTTTATTTAGAAATAATTTTTATCGTAAATAATAATATGAGATAATATCAGAATTCTCCAATAAAATTTAAATTACTTAGTATTTACTAACTGATATTTTAGCGGCGTTTTCGGATTCCGGAGGAAGACCATTTTCACTTCTTGGCGCATGGTTGTTTTCTGATGCAGATATTTATCAATAAGAGAAAAAAAAAATAATGGTGGCTAGAAAACTAATTTTTGTATCCGATGAGACCAAGTACGTTAAAATCGGTTCAATAGTTTTAATTTTATTAGCATTTAAAAATGAGGTACTGTATACATTTTTTTGGATCACCCTTTATATACTTAACCTGTTACACCCTCTATCGAGACAAGTTCCGTATCGTCTACAATAACGTTCCTAAGTTATGCACTTACCGTCATCAACTTCATAGAATTATTATTATTATAGTGGGTTGGGTTACTAGCGCCGCAACACATGCAACACAAACCCCTCTACAGTAAAAAAGAAAACAGACTACATAGGCTAGCTATTTGCAATAAAATATTCTCAGACTACATATCGAGAAGAATTTACATTTAAATAAAATTCCATGCACTGCACAACCTACAACCTTTCTACTATAAACGAGTTCATAAACTCATATTACGAGACCAAATTAGCATGCACTGCGGAGGTAGTCAACTGATAACAGAAGATATCAAAGAACCAAATACCACTAGCATGATGGTAGGAAGGTTAACTACTGAGTACTTGCTGACTTTTCCACATACTTCAAAAAAGCACATTTTACGTTGGGAGAAAAAAAATCAGTTCAGTACACTGTGTAGCTATACACAGTTATCATGTTATCATATTCCTTTTCTGTGCTGTTCTTGAAATGCCAGGCCCTTTCTTCTCAGTGCACCGCAAACAATTTTTTCCCTCTCTTCCAATAAAAATTAACATTACTATTATCATAAAAAACATCACGGCAAAACCAATTACCAACTAGAGCACTCTGAGAGCGCATACCTCCGCCAAGTGAGCCAATGGTAGCAAAAATTCAAATTGGCTCTGAAATCAACTCTAAAATCTGATCATTTGTGCCTTTTTATATTAATAACAGCTTGTTCAATTTTTTTGAAGAAAACATAACCTCCTTGGCGGAGGTAATTATCTAATCGAGCAAAGGGTCTCCCGGGTAAAGAGCTTACAGTTAAACTGAAGATCGACTCATAATTACTTGCACATTAAAATCATGTAGGAAGGATGAAATCCAAATTGAGTATTAAGTAAAGTAAATAACATGCACTGCACAGGTAGTTCAAGTGTAATAGAAATATTTTAGAAAATTTCTAAGAACCGAACAACACAAGCTAAATGATCCCAAGTGATGAGAAGAACCACTCAAAAGAATTGACAGCTGGCTTGAATGGACCAGATACTCCTCCACAATCTGAACAAAGGCGTGAGTATTCAACTCCAGTAGCACTCCAAAAGCATTGGCAGTGACACAATTGTTGCAGCCAATGAGAAATGAAACATGCAAAGAGGTTATCTTACCGTGGTGGCTGTGTATAAATGCCAGCACAAGAGCGTTGTTGATTTCCATAGCAACGGCGGGATCGAGTTTGGAGTTGGTACCGCCTAGCAGTTTACCTCCAGGTCCGAGCAAGAAGGGCGTGTCCGCCTGGTTCTGGTGCACAGTTCCTCTGAAGAGAAAAATTCAGATGCAAAAGTGCGTTCCTTATTTCAAAAATAAGTAAATACTATAATTCATTACATCATGATCAGTCAAGTAATGTTCGTTAGTATATGGTACAGATAACATTGATATATCACTTGTATTATAATCCGAGCAAAATTTCTAGGGACTGATCAGAATACTTGTTCCTTATTCTCTGTATAAGTTGAAAAAGCATGGCCAGATGACAACGCTGGAGGCATATGTGCCATTTGGCTATTAACGGAAGGCTACCAACGCAGGTCAGTCACCGCATGAACTGGCAAAATGCTCTAAGAAAAGCTCGTTTGGGAGCAAGGGATAAAAAATTTTGGAGGTTTCATCAAAAGTCCAGAATTATCATTGGCAAAAGAAGAAATTACCAAAGAATCAAAGTTGCCACATGATTTTAGTGAAATCAAAGGCACTGACCAAACTTTGCTATAATTTTAGAGCTGAGGTATCGATGAAATTATTTCATGCGCAGTATTGCGCACGCAAGGTACCGAAGTATCCAGTAAGTTTGCCGTAAATGCCAAAAATTGGTTCCCTAGTCCAGCGATTCCAAGGTCAAATATTTCATCTCGGCATTCCTGCCGGTTGGTCTCAGGAAATGACGGCGCATTTTCCTAAATGACTTCTGTGTCTCAAAACTTGGCTAGCGTCCTACTATGGGCTGGAAAAACGGGCGAAAAACACTGCATAGGAACGAAAGAGAAGACAGGAAAGACGCTACTGCGGAGGAGCCCATTCGTCGCCCCCACACGTGAGCAACCAGGAGTCTAGCTTACCACTATCGGTAGTTTAGATCACGAAGCAGACGGGGAAGCATGGAAAAAACCTAATTTTACAGCTAACCACAGTAGAAACTGCGGTTAGATGCAACAACCCCCGCGGTACGGCGCTCGGATCAGCCCCAGTAGTCTAGTCTTAACGTAGGTACATGGATATTGCAACAGGATAGTTTCTGCCAGAATCTCTCTAAGAAATCCAAGTATACAAAGAGCTCACTTTATGGTAACAAAGGATGAGAGTTGCTGCGGCAGATGACTCATGGCTTGCAAGTTCTCTGGTGACTGGAACGTCTCAGTGGAGACGCACAAGATGTGCTGCTGCAGCTCTGAGCACAGCTTCACGGAATCCTTCATGGGGAACAGCCACGGGTCCAAGGCTACACAAAGCCTGATGAGCAGTGAGATGTGTCAATAAAAGCATTGATGTCACAGTATACTGGTAGCCTCGGCAGTACTCATCTCCGGTGAGTCTTGTTGAGTCATGAGAAACTCTTTGTATTGCCATTTGCTACGTGTTTTTTTACCTGATAGCAAAAATTGCGGTAGCTGCTTCTGTAGGTAGACACAGCTGTGTTTACTAGGATATAACAAACCATTCGGATGCTAAGTAGTACTTACGGGGGCCGAAAGGCTGTCACATGAACCTGCCCAAACACACACACGTCTGTTTGGCTTACCACCGTAAGTTATTATCATCCGCGAGCGGAGAGAAGAGCGGTAATAATGTCTTCATTGAAGATTTAAGTACATTTGTCTGTCCATCCAAAAAGAAGTAGGAGTTCAGCAATGTTCATAATTTTGTGCAGGGAGTCAAGTGGGTTAACCTACATGTAAAAAATGCCAAAACTCTAAAGTAGGCCTAAGCTGGCCATGACGGCGTTGAAATTTCCCTCTCCCACCGCGGGTGATGGTCTCGCGCCCTGGGGCGTTCTAATTACCTCTGCTAAAACTACGGTACGCGGGAACTTTGCACATCCAGTATAATTTATGATTTACGCCAGAAAATTACTGGTACTGCAGGGCAATTGTTCATGTCATATAAGGGACTTTAGATTGCCTCGTAGTGAGTCGTTTTGTACGATATCGCTTGTTAAGTGAGAAACTTTTAATATTTACTGCACATTTTATTGTTCACTCACAGTCCCCACTAGACAAGTGAGCTGAAGCCTTGCCAAACACCGCTAGATACCTTATGAGAGGACAAAGACGGGACGGGCAGTAGGTTAAAAAAACAGGAAACTCAAAGATAGCCGCGCATAGGAACAGAGCAGCGGAAGCAGCACAAAGAATAAATAAAAACTATCAGTAGAATTAGGGCAATGATAGAACTACCGTACAGATGGAAATGCACCTGTTCCAAAAGCTAAAGTTACCTATAGAGGCCCCGTGGACGATGCCGTGAAATGAGAGACTGATAAACTTAATTCCTTATTATCATCCTAGGCTGTGCAATTAGATGAAAGGATAAATACAAGTACAGTAGTACAAAAATACTTCTGACTTGACATTGAACACATCGAAAGTATAGGACAGTTAACATTAACACTACAGCTGCAACCCGACAGCGCAGACCTGCGCCAAATAATGCAACGCTAGAGGACAGAATGGTCGACAACGAAGCTAACATCATCAGGAAATTTTTATCATCTATCCTTGTGACATTCCAAAGAGTCCCTGTAAATTTTGTGAAGGGAATTCATAACTTTTGTTAAGTCACGTCAAGTCCACCACTTTTTGTGGTAAGTTACCTACTTACAGACGGACAAACAGAGGCAAAAAAAAACAACCTCCATTAGCGGTAGTAATTAGCACGAAAATATATACAAACTTACTTGTACCGCGAGTCTTTGAGTTGCGTGTTGATGGCAGTGCAGCCGCCAAATGAATGACCAGCGATGATGGGTCTGGAGAGGTCCAAGCGATCCTTGAGCTGGCTGATGTCAAACTCACTGGCCAGTTCATTCTTTGCAGTGCCCGCATTGAGCTGCTCCAAAGTAGTGAGTGTCCGCCGACACTCCTCAACTCTGATACCCAGCTACAGGATCGAATGGAACACAGATTGTTATTATGTACATTACGGTGCTATTTTAAAGTGACAACGCGGTGACGCAGAGCTTACGATATGAAATTCTCCAGCTTTTATGCATATGTAATGCAACACTAAAGAATAAAGATGGGCAATTTTCCTCTGATAGGACGGGAAGCACGGTAGGAGGCGAGGGACTTTACAAGGTCGGTTTGTGACTCATGGGCGATGGCACTCAATAAACAAGTTTGTGTTTACAATCTTTTTAATAGTTTTGCAAACCACTTGCGAGGCGAAGTTTTACTACACTGCATTTATTTCATATTAGCTTGACCTTCCATCTGGTGAATCTCAGCCCTAGCACGATATTGTATTATTGTCTATAAAAAATCTCGACCAAGAACAGGAGTCACCAAACTTTTTCTTGCGTATAGGTGCTCAGGGGTACTGGCACGCCATAAAGAAGCTAAGTTACATAAGAAAATTCAAATACTGTTGGCAGGACTGAGGAAATGACACTATGGCCGGGTCGAGCCGGGGGACGTACCTACAATGGTGATCCCTGATCTAGAACATGCTACATTCTATGAGCTTACCCTATTACCTGTTTACTGCGAAGCACAATTTGCTTGTCACCAGGTTTGTGAAGTTCGAACTCTACCCACTCCTTTTCACCCTTGTCATTCAGAATGAAGCTGCCACATGCAGAACCATCCCTGGAAGACATAAGAACAACTTAAGCAATGAATAAACGCGACGTAGACGATACTAAATTGATAACCCCTATGGCAATCAGACTTAACTTCGATAAAAATATTTTGTAACCAATAAAGTGCCCTCAAACACAGAGCACTGTTCATGGTGAAACAAAGAAGACAATATAAGCAAGAAACACAAATCTATCAAGTATAGGCCATTGATAAAAGGTAAATTCATTTCGATCAATTTTCACTCATTTCAGTGTCTCAAGGTTCTACGATTGTCATCAAAAGTTACTTGTATCAACAAATTTGTGTTTCTTCTGATAAATACATTCACTCCACCACTACCAACAGTTTACTTTTTTTTTGAAAGCGCAGTGCTTTTTTAGAAAACATTTTATTGAAGTTTCAAGTATCAACAGAAGGATCCATTTGAAGATTCGAGTCGGCCAAATATAATCTGAGATTAGGAACAATGATACTAGGCTACTTCAAATTCAATTCGCACCTGATAGTGGTTTACCAAAGGAGACTTTACTTGACCTAAATTGCAATGCATGGAAACAATACTGGAAGAGTAACCAACACATAGGTATATGCATATTATTCAACTCCCAGGTGTTTGAGTAAAAGAAATTCACTCAAGTAAAAAGTACTTATACTATCAACGTTGGCTGCTTTAAGGGGGTCGTCCCGGCGAAAATGGTCAAAATGATCAATTTTCTGTTTTTTGCTCAAAAAGTGTCTTCAGGTATGGGGGCATTACGTCCCAAATTTTTAGGGGGCTAG
>LQNS02277717.1:24934184-24945189 GCA_001587735.2 Parhyale hawaiensis | reverse complement strand
GTCATTGTGCTATCCAACAGAGGTACTCTGCCGGAAGCGAGCCACTGCAAAAGTGTTCATTGGAACATTCAGTCTATTTGCCAACCCTGATTTTAATGTTTATTACCCTCTGTATAGCGGAATTAGTCTGAGGTGGAGGAATTTAGGTTAATTGAGTCCTTTACAGCTGGACCCAGTAGTCCAGTAGTAGTAGTATTTAAATACCACATAATTTGTCGCGTGGCCTACGTGCACTACTACGGGCAGGAAACAAGGCGCAAAGCATAGTAGAAAACACTCGAGTGGTCGGCCTCTTTCACGGCCTTCCACACGAGAGAGATGAGAGAAGTTCTGCGGACTAGGTACGCTATCTCAATCGACAGCCCACCTCGCGGAACAGAAAAGGAAATAGAGAGCCTACCTAACTTTACAAAACTAACCTCGTCAGCAAGAACTGCGGCCAGATGCTACATCCCCTGAGGAGAAAGCACTCGGGATCCTTGGGTACGTGATGCCCAAACATATTGTGGCAAGGGAAGAGCCCGCCACAATATGCCCCTGAGGGCAATTGTGGGGGCATGCTCTTGAGTAAGTATGAGAGCTATCACCTAGTAGTTCCTCTGTACTTTGTCTTAGTATCTCCGTGTAGACTGTAGTACTGTTATAAGACAAGACTAACACCATGCTTGTGCATGTTAGTATATGAACTACTAAAATCTGCAAACTCTGAACATGTTCCTTCTGCAGGTATTAGAGTTACTTCATCTCAGATTTTTTTTAGACTTAGTCAAAACCGTGGGGCAAGCCCTTGTGTAGGTATAAGCCCTGCTCCCCTTTCAGGCCCACTGGTATATAGGTAGGCACCTGACACCCTGAACCTCATTCCGGACGATGAGCGTACATCTCACCATTATGAAGCTCAGAAATACGGACTTTGAGTTTGAGATAGATCAAACCTCCAGAGGTACTCTGCCTTTCGCTTACCACTGCAAAAGTGTTCATTGAAACATTCAGCCTATTTGCAGTGACTTGCTTCTGGCAGAGTACCTCTGTCGGATAGCACCGACATACCAACAGCATAGCTTGCGGAGCAGGGAGGGGTTCTGTGGCGCCCTGATGTAGAGGATGCCGTCGATCATTGTCGATCTTATCCTGATCTGTTTGTATATTATACTCGACTGTGGTGGTCTCCCAATTGACCAACCACAGGAGCCTGTTTCGAAACTGTGGTATTATCTATCTTCGCTTCTTTATGTGAACAAAACACAACTCTAATTGCTGGCAGCCTACACTCTCTCTCCTGTGAGTGCAACCTTGAGGGAACTCTTTCTTGAAAGTAGCTACGTCTAGAAGATCTGTTGCGCAGAATGTACCCTTGAAGGGACTAAGTTATTTCCTGGTGTAATTACCGGAATTTGTAAACCAAATATTAGGGAGCTTATTGTGAAGTCAAGAACCTCAACAATACTGTGCTTGTCGAGAACTGTACTGCATTCTGACTGGCCTGAATTCACCTTGGCCTCTGAGAATGTTGAAATCTTTAATTCTCATATTCGTAAAAATACTCCTTTCTAGAATAGGGCTTCTGCAATCTGCTAGGCCTTTCTGCCTCTACCGTGAAATCTCACTATATACAACCAGGGGTCTAGCGTAGGTGTTGGCCGCTGTGCCACGAGGCTTTGGCTTATTCAGGTCGTCAGTGGTAAATTGACCGTAGATGTGGCTCTGTACCTCAAGGGTTCCTTTCCTGCACCCCCAGCCTAGGTTAATGTGGCCCGGTCGTAGAGCTGCATAGGCCTAAAATTTGTAGGCCTCTCAGGGGCTCTGACCTAATCGTCTAGGAGTAAGAACAAATCGATTATTTGAGCCTAGGTTCAGCCAGATTCCAAGGCATGAGTCGGAAAACACCCTGCTAGCGACCTATCATTTGTCTATGTCGGTAAAAACTCGGCGTCCTAGATACACATTGTACCCATTGGTATTAGTGAGGTTAGACGAGAATGCTTGACGTACTTTTGATTCTTGCTATACAGTCTTTTAAACATAGTGCACTCTGAGGAAATCTCATTGTCGACTTTAACATATTACAGACCTGACTTGTCAGTATTCCAAAGTTTATAACGGGCATCTCCGCCTGTTTCAGAACCAGGGATCAGACAAAGGGGTGCTGGTCTTAGCTGATCTATTGATCCCTATCGGTATGTAGAGCGTGGTGATTACCATCGCTCTTGATGGCATTCTTGGATTCGGAACCAGCTGCTTCCCGCAGCGTTTTCCCTTCTTGAGGTCACAGCTAAAGCTGGGTAGCTCATCACTGATCTTGCCCGCCGTGGGTACCTCACGTGCTGCCGATGTTGCTCCCATCGGCAACAGTTCGCCTCGTTTTGAAATATTCCGGCTCAAGGATCAGTGGATACACTGTTCCTCTAGCTATCGGAAATACAGATATCAGCGAGGCCGATACTTCCGATACATCAGGGCGCCACAGAACCCCTCCCTGCTCCGCAAGCTATGCTGTTGTTATCCCCCTTTACTAGAGGATGGAAAGACAGATTGATAGCATATCCACTGCTCTTCTAGTTGGTACTTCGACAATGGCGGACTCCTACAGTGAGGAGTCTGACATTGCTCACCTTGGTAAAGTCCTTCTGTTAGCGGACTGTCTTTCAACTGCATCCCAATCAGGTTCACTTGAAACGTTGGACTTCTACCGCCGGGAAAGCGACCTAGATCAGTTCGGTATTCCCGACTGTAGGGGTGACTGACACCATGCTCGATAGTATATTCAACAATCCCTCCGTCGTGGCCAGATTATAAACAGATTTCCCCGACGGACTCTTCGAATGGGAGAACTCCCAAGGCCGCGAGAGTGACCCTACTCACCTGGTGTTCCTGTTAGCTAGAGGCATAGTGTTTCCACTAATGTCCCCCTGGTAAAACCTTTGGAAGAGGCAACCTCCCAGTGACAGAGGCAACTACCTCGTTCATTTCGGTATTCCCGTCTGGTAGAGGACAGTAATTCAATAGATACCCCAGACGGTGCTCATTGAAATCTACAATCTACATTCGGAAGTGTCGGCCTCGCTGATATCTGTATTTCCGATAGCTAGAGGAACAGTGTATCCACTGATCCTTGAGCCGGAATATCTCAAAACGAGGCGAACTGTTGCCGATGGGAGCAACATCCTCGTCCCTTCGGTCTTCCCGTCTGCTAGTGGAACAGTGTAACCACTGATCCTCCGCAGGTACCCAAGGGAAGCGTCAAAATCGTGTCGAGCTCCTACCATCGGGAGTAGCGACATTTCTTTTCCCAGTATTCTCCGGCGCTAGGACAGCATATCAACTGATCCCCCCCTCATATTTGTTGTACGTGGCGAATTTTTATCATAGGAAGTAAAGAACTCGCTCACGGTGGAATTCCCGCTAGCTACTGACTAGTATAGTCACTGGTCTTCCAGCAGTAAACAGGTTGAATGTGGCAAACTCCTACTTTGTGAGTAACGACCAAGCTCCCTTTCGTATTACCGGACGCTAAGGGACAGAATATTAACTGACCCTTAAACCGGTACTCATCGAGCGTGGCGAACTTCTACCGCCGGGAGTATCGACATAGCTTCCTTCAGTGTTACTGGACGGTAGAGGACCCTGGATCAACTGATCCTCCCGCCGGTACTCGTAGATCGTGGCGAAGCTCACGTCGGTGTACTCTTGATCCTAGAGGGCAAAGATGACGCACAATAGCCTCACAATTGCTTACTCATCTGTTACTCTTGCACAGTGGTTGACTACCAGAGTCGGGAGTACGACAACGCTCACCTCGGTATTCCCCTCTGCTAGAGGACAGCGTAAAACTGCCCTTTCGGCTGGAACTCAACGATGGTGGCGTAGCTCCCGTCGGCATTTCCTGATACTAGAGGACAGAGATGATGCTCAATAGCATATTTCCTGAACCTCCATCAGGTACCCTTCGAACCGTGTTTGGTTCCTACAGTCGGGAGTGCGACAATGCTCACATCAGTATTCGTCTCTGCTCGAGGACCGCGCATGACTGATCCTCCAGCTGGTACTCCTAGACAGCGGCGTAGCTCACGTCGGTATTCCCTGACACTAAAGGACAGAGATGCTGCTCAACAGCGTATCCACTGAACCTCCAGCAGGTACTCTTCGAACCATGGCTGGCTCTTACTGTTGGGAGTATGACAAACACATCGGTATTCCCTTCTGCCAGCGGATAGTGTGAGGACTGATCCTCCAGCGGGTACTCATCGCTAGTGGCGTTGCTCACGTCGGTATTCCATGATACTAGAGGACAGAGATAGCTCAATGGCGTATCGCCTGAACCCCCAGCCAGTACTCTTCGAACGTAGCCAGCTGATTCGGCTTGGCAATAACAGAACCAGGATATATTTAAACCAGGAACCCCCGATCCTCCACCATTCTGAATTGCTGTGCCTAAAATTGTTCAGCTTCAAGACTTTAAAACACTGCTAGCTCCTCTTCAAGTGTCGTCAAAAGAGAAACTGATTACCACTGCATATGTATAGTCTTAAATTATCATTGTAAGAAAACAGAGAAAGCACAATTGTCTGATCCAATAATGTCTTTCGAAATTCCGAGAATCTCGAGTAAAACAGAAATTAAATTAAAAGGAACTTTTTAACTTCAAAAAACCCAATTTTATTAATCTTATAATTCTTAACCCACAATCCTGATAAAAGTAAAAGTCCAGACCATTGCTGCAGGAGTTCAGGAACTTCTGGGCCAAGGGCCACAGCTCACCAGACTACAAAACTTTCATCCTTATTGAAGGCTATGACATGCTTAAGAAACTTATGAAAAGTAATTTTTATTAAAAAGGAAGGCTAAATTTCATAGACTTGTAGAGCTGATACCGAATTCCATGAAATTCTAAAATCGAACATTTACGACTAGTAAAGGCCTTTGAGGGAAGTAAGGGATCTCAGCAATAGCCTAAGTCCCTATTGGAATATAGGCTGTCAATCGAGTTTTTCCAATCCGAAACTAAGTACCTTAGAAGTGATGAAAAAAAATTTTTTTAAGTCCATATGGCCATCAAAGAATATGAGTTAGAGTCCTCCAAGTGGGAACTGCTAAAATATTTCTAAGTTATTAGGGCTCTGAAGACTGGAAAAATTCCCATAAAATAACTACTAATTTCTCACATAAGTAGCTGAGAGTGAGTCAATACCGGATCAGAAAATTTCAAACACTCTCAGGGCATAAGGCTGTTCTGAGACAAAGTCCTAAAACGCCTATCCCAAACTATTTCTAAGTTTCAAAACCACTTCACTGAACAGAGACTAAGTTCAAAAGGACAAAGTAGAGAAAATTTTCGAAGTGTCAAAAGTATCTCAACACACTGAGACTAAGTTCATAAAGGACCAAAGACGGCACTTTTCTTAAGTTTCTAAGGCACAAGAGGAGAGGAGAGGAGCTGGAGATGTTGATCGCACCGCGAGTCGTTCTGGAATGAGGCTCAGAGTGTCAGGTGCCTACCTATATACCAGTGAGCATGAGAAAGGGAGGGCAGAGGGAGGCAGGGCTTACACCTACACAAGGGCTTGCCCCACGATTTTGACTAAGCTATAAAAAAAAACAACAGAGATAAAGTAAGTCTAGTACCAGTAGAAATAATTAAAAAAAAACAGATAAAGGAAGTCTAGTACCTGCAGAAATAAGTTCAGACTTAGCAGATTTTAGTAGTTCATATAGTTACTAACATGCACAAGCAAGGTGTTAGTCTTATCTTATAACAGTACTACAGTCTACAAGGAGATACTAAGACGAAGTACAGACGAACTACTAGGGGATAGCTCTCATTATTACTCAAGAGCATGCCCCCAAAATTTTGGCTAAGTCTAAAAAAAATAATAAAAAAAAACCGCAAGAGTACTTACATGTTAATAACAAAGTGTGACAACTAACCAGCCCTCCTGATCTGGAGTAACCTACAAAAATGCGGGTCGTGGTGCTATCCGACAGAGGTTCTCTGCCGGAAGCGAGTAACTGCAAAAAACATGTTTTTTTTTTCTCCTTTAATCCAAAAGCCATGTTTTTTTGTTGAAACAAAACAAAAAAAGGTTATTTTGTTGATGTGTTTTCTCATATATTTTTTTCTTTTTCTAGGAATTTTATCCAACATTTGAAGGTTTTTCTGCTTTGTAAACCTGTACTGTAGTTAGCAAATCATCAACAATCTTAGCTGCTTCATTTTAACTTCCTATTGTAGAAGAATGATTTTAAGAAAATGGATCAAGAAAAAGCAGTTAGCAGAGTAGCTACCTGTATTTGCTATGGCTACATTTGATATCCACACTGCAGCGAAGCAATGGAAACATAAAATCCTTTGAAAAACTTAAAAACTTCTCAAATTACAAATATAACTTGACAGAATTAGCTAGCTACTAGCTAATTAAAAAGAGAGTAGTGAACTGATGAAAGTGAAATAGCTATAAAATCCTTTGAAAAACTTAGAAACACTTCAAAAATACAAAGAAAACTCAATAGAATTGGCTAGCTAATTAAATAACTAAAAACAGAGCATTGAACTAAAAATGAAATGGCTATATGCCTGCATCCTTCTAATGTATCACTTGCTATCTAATATCAACCTTAACTACCAGTTACTTTGAATTTCCAGTAGCTGCTAGCATACCAGAATATAGTTAGAAATGCATCTTTGAAATGAAATAACACAAAATTCAGTAGGTTTTAGATTTTTAATAAACATAAGCAATAGTTGACCCTAACTGTCCCAACAGTCAAGTGGATTCCTAAATAGAAACACATTAACTCATCCTTCCAGTTTTGCAAATAAAAATTAATAATCTCTAGCAGTAAAACTGTTTATTTTGTAATATTTATCAATAAAAACAAAAGAAATCGAATAAAAAACAAATAAACAAAAAACGTTTTCTTGGTTGGTTTTAACCATGGTTTCTTCATTTGGTTTAAACCAGCCAAAGCTGATTAAACTTAGACAATACCTGACTTAGGGTAATTTCGGATGATGTTCATAGGGAAGGGGTGTTACTTATGCTATCCCAATAGGTTTAGCTATTTATCTGGAAATAGCTCTATCAATAACTGAAAGTTGAAACATACACAAGAATCGCCTCACCTCAGTGACCTCACTACCTACTACTTTATATCTGCTAAGGCTCATTAAAAGCCATTGAAGTTGTGTAGCTATAGCTATTGAATGTACTGATGAGTAACGAGTTGAAATAGGTTCAACATCTCACTGTGATCAAAACACCATCTGAGCTCAATAGAAATTCTTGACAACCCTTCGAGGGTCTGTCGTCTCTGTTAGCTGGTAGCATCTGGTATCTTACGTTCCTTATTATTTAGTCAGTTTTTTCTTTGAGAGAGAGCAATGGATATTGCACTGGTTGAGGTCATTTAGGGTGTTTTTCAAGGTAAAGTTTGGGTAGATTAGTCAGCTTGGGTTTATATGTCAACAAAACTCAGATGAAGCCATCCACTGAAAATGAGCCACACTCCAATTATGTACTCACTGGTGTAAAACAGCCGTCCAGATTTTGAGGGATACGGTACCCATGTCTACATGACCTTACCTCAACTCTCGTAAAGCTGGGGCACAGTGAAGTTTATATATTTCAAGGACTGTGCAACATACTGAGTTAACAATTTCACTAGAATGGCCTATCCAAGACTTCAGCTCTACTACAGTAATAAAACTCACAGGCAGTTCTTTGGCATTGGTGGGGTAGAAGAGGCGCAGTAGAGAACCATCCTTTGTTCTACCAACCATAATATCAGCACAGCCAACGACAAGAGGGCCTGTTCATAGAACAAAATAAGGGTGTGGCGTCAGACAGATGAAAGTCTAACTGCTGCTCTGGGTGGCTCGTACAATAAGCACATGCCTCACTCAATGGACCAAGAACTTCTAGATGTGACTTTGCAGTCATATGGCAAAGCTACATATCAACTTTACGGCTAAAACATAATAGCTAGTTAGCTACCACACCTAATGATAGCTACCTACTTACAGTAGAAGTGCTGTGCACAGTTCAGGTAGAGTTCATCAACTGGGGAAGATCTTAGAGGCAAAATTTATTGGCATTCTAAGAAGCATTAAAAATAAAAATGTCATAATATTAACAATAGTAAAAGGTAAATCTTCCTGGAATTTTCACAGACTCAAAAGACAGTATGAATAAAATCAGCACATGGAACAAGCACAACAGTCAACAGATTCCAACTCCACTACAAAAGCACTCTTTAACAGAGGAAAAAATAAGGAACATACAGTGCCGGCAAACTAAAATCTTTACACGTGAATGGCAAGACACGAGCAATGCGAGTTCGTATTTTGTTAGCCCTACTGGACATAATAAAGCAAGAAGATGTAATGATGATGCATTCCCTCTGCTTACTCATAGCAAACGTCCATCACCCAGCCAACCCTCAGCAAGGGTTGTGTGCTGCTGCAGGGAAGATGATAGTGGGTCGTTCTTGCCAACGTGTTATTTTTTCTTTCTTATAAGTTTGAAGTCATATAACTTTACACCTTCTGCACACAACGGATCAAAAATGCCTAAAATGAAGGAGTAAACCTTTGCATTAACTATGCTAGAAAAGGGAGACTCTGTGATGGCCATAACCAAAGATCTGGAGGTCCCAAGAGAGACAATCTATTAGCTAAAGTGGTCGGAGACAAAATTACCAATAGGGATGGTACCACAAAAGTAGTCAGGCTCTGGCACACCTAAGAAAACTACACTGAGAACAAATATGCTTTTGAAGCGTGAAGTTTTTGCAAATGAGGCTTTAACTGTCGTTGAACTCAAAAACAAACACCCTGAGCTCCTCCAGAATGTTGGAACAAGGACACCTCACGATCGCCTGCAGAAGGACCTGGGTTTTCAAAGTCGGGATACTGGAAAGAAAAACATGCTCTTCACGTTTCAGTGTCCCTTTTTTTTTAGCTTAGTTAACGCAAAGGTTAATTCCTTCATTTGAACCATTTTTTGACCCATTGTGTGCAGTATGTGTAAAGTTATATGACTTCAAACTTGAAGGAAAGAAAAAATAACACAGTGGCAACTGGCAAGAGCGACCCACTATCAACTTCACTGCAGCAGCACACAACCCTCGCTGAGGGTTGGCTTGGTGATGAAGGTTTGCTATGAGTAAGCGGAGGGAATGCATCATCACTAACATCTTCTCACTTTATTATGTCGGGTAGGGCTAACGAAACACCAACTTACATTTCTCGGGTCTTACCATAGAAGTGTAAAGATTTTTTTCTGGCTCTGTATACATAGTACAGAATGCTGATTGATAGAAATGTGGAACCTATAGCTATAAAAAGCTAGCTATTCCCCATAGCATCAATGAGCATGTGAACAGCAAGCCAGGAAACAAGAGGAAAAACAGACAACAAAGTGATAAGTAGGATCATGGAACTAGAAGCACTCAGGTGTCCGAGTCCAGCCAGTGGCCAATCCAACTCTGAAACATACCTATTTGCATAGCTAAATCTACAAAAAATTGAAACTTCTGAACTAATAGACCGAGCTAAATGCATTTTTAATGAATTGCACAGCATTCTCTATGTCAAAGAAATGAAAACTGATTACAAATACGCTCTGTAGGCCTAATATAAACGCCTCTCTGCAATAACTTCAACTCTCAGAAACAATATGGTAAAGGGAGGAAAAGATAACCCACATAAGGTGTAAAAAATGGACTCCCTCTCTTAAAGTAAAGAATCCTAATATATAGGTTGTTTTTTATGCAGACAAATTTCAACCATACAGTAGGTAGAAAAACAAATCAATTTTCAGGAAAGATACAATACCGAAAACTCCTTAGTTTACGAGTTATAATGACTTGAAGAAACTTAAAGCTCTAAGTAAGATAGGTAGGTAGCTACTACCATAAGGTTGGGCTATTTTGTCACCCCAGGGGTTATTTCGGCCCTTGGCAAAGTTTTCAGTTTTTTAGTACCTAATTGCAGCAAAATTTTCAACAGCAGAAAAATGGCACATGGACCATTTCAAAGGTGACAGAATTGTCTTGAATTAGAAATGAAAAACAAGCTCCTCAGACTAATATTAATGAGTCAGTTGGACATCAAAGTTGAGTCTACAGAAAATCATGTTTCAGAAATTTTCAAAAAGGTCTTCAGGTGAATATTTATTCACGTCATATACAAAAAAACTGGGCATTTCGTCCATAGCTTGCTCATGTCCATCGCACACAAGCAAGCTAAAAATTAAAAACTTTGCCAAGGGTTGAAATAACCCCCGGGCTGACGAAATAGCCCAACCTTACGGTAGCTACATGCCCACCAATGCATTTACACAGAATTGATGATGATTATTTGGGCAAATGACATCAAGATTATCAGGCTTGAGCCCAATGATGATCATTACCTCCGCCAAGGAGGTTATGTTTTCGTTGTGTTTGTCTGTCTGTCTCTTTGTCTGTCACTAAGATAACTCAAAAAGTTATGAGCAGGTTTGGACAAAATTTACAGGGATTGTAAGGTATGTCAGGGGGAACAGATGATTAACTTTTGGTGAAGATATGTCCATCAGTTTGTTTGTTTGTCTGACTCATTTTTCTCAATGCCATAACTCAAAAAGTTATGGATGGATTTTTATGAAATTAACATGATTTGTTAGGTACAGTGGAACCCCGTTTTCCTAGAACCCGGTTTCCCGGACTTTTCTCACTTTTCCGGGGTTTTCCTGGAACGTTCCGGGAAACTGAAACCAAGCCGGAATACCGGAAAACTTCGACATTTCCCGGAAAAAGTCCGGCAGAAGTTTTGGACCTTCAGAACAATTCCCGGAAGTGACACTGCGCAGATACTGAAATTCACCTATTGCGCAACGTCTCTTCCGAGAATCGGAAGGCAACCACCGCCATTTTCGTTCAGTATGCGTCTGTACATCGTGGTGTTCAGTTGAAAAGGGCTATTTTAGTGATTTAAATTCAAATTTATGGGTTTAATTTTGGGTTTTAA
>LQNS02277717.1:24889094-24911518 GCA_001587735.2 Parhyale hawaiensis | reverse complement strand
TTCTCATTGTACGTGGCCACCAATATTTGTGACTGGGCCTAATTACTAGGTTGAATTTTGGCTGCTTTGTTTGTACTTGTAAGCTTGTAAGCATATTTTGTGAACCCATTGTGTTCTTAATAAAAGCTAATTATTATTAATTATTATATTTAAAGTGTTTATCTAGCAATTCAAGATTCAGATGTTGCTGCTGATACCTTCTATGATCTCGCAAATTGAATTTGCTGAGGCATAATGTGATCTGAATCATCTCATTCTTAAACTTACTCGGGCGGCGCTGCTGTTGATTACCTGCGGGAGAAAAAAAACGCTTGTAGTGAGATAGGACAGACTGAGGTATATAGCAGGGTTGTGAAGTCGAAGTCAGTGTCGGAGTCTGAGGATTTGAGGGGGAGTCAGAGTCGGAATCTCACTTGCTTTAGGACTCGGAGTCATCATTTTTAGCCCGACTCCGGATTCCCATTTATAAAAACTATCAATCAATTTAGAATTTTCAGTCTCAAGTTTTAGAAAATAATGAAATATTTTGTATATGTGGACATATTTTATGTACATTTCTCTTTTACGGCTATAGCTACCATGTATTTTCCTATTCCATATGATGGCACTGAGAAAATAAAATATTGGGTAGAACTTTTGTTAACACAGCTCAGAACTGAATCTTCTTTACCCCACCCTATATAAATTTTAGTAAGCAATCAAACGGAATAGAAAATGGAGAGTCCAGCTCTGTAGTTTTGTTAAAAATGTTACAATGATGCCAAAACTGTCATTGTTACCTCCGCCAAGGAGGTTATGTTTTCGTCGGGTTTGTTTGTTTGTTTGTTTGGCTATCACTAAGATAATTCTAAGAGTTATGAATGGATTTTGACGAAAATTACAGGGATTTTTAGGTATGTTGGAAGGAACAGATGATTAACTTTTGGTGAAGATCCGTCCATTAGTTTGTTTGTTTGTCTGCCTCATTTTTCTCAATGCCATAACTCAAAAAGTTATGGGCAGATTTTTATGGAATTCATATGAGTTGTTAGGTAGCTAGCTATATCACAAACAGTCAATGACAAAATTTTTTCGATGATTAGTTGGTTTGTTTGTTTGTTTGTCTGTCACTGTTTTTAATTTTATGCTTGTTATCACAATAACTCAAAAAATAATGAATGGATCTTTATGAAGTTTATAGGGGTTGTTAGTAATGTTAAAAGACATGAATGATTAAATTTTGGTGCAGATCAGTTTGTTTGTATGTTTGACTCATGTTTGTCATAATGTTTGTTAGCAGTATAGGTAACTCAAAAAGTTTTGAATGGATCTTCAAGAAAGTTGCACAAGCTGTTATTACTATGGAAAGGCACAAATGATTAGATTTTGAAGTTGATGCAAAAAAAATCATGGTTTCAGAAAGTATAAAAACAATACACATAATATATTTATCTCTATATCTCCCATTATCTTTAAAACTAAGGCCTAAATAAAAAAATTTGTAGGATCAAAGTGTGTTTCTTTTTCAAAAGTACAAAGACTGTGCAAATTTAGAACAATCTGTTCACAATGGATAATTTTGCCCCCAACCCTCCATGGCCTCTCTCAAAACATACCAGGCACGAAAGTTCTACCCAACATTTTTTTAGTGTCTTCGTGTCCTCAATTTAATGTCAAAATGATGCAAAATATTGTATATGTACAATACTCCCAGCATTTTTAACTTAATATGTGTCTTCTAGCAATAATTATTTGGGCATGTTTAATGTTAACATCAATTATCTATGTACTTGTTGGACCAAGGAATTGGAAATTCTGGAGGGCCAGGAGTCGGAGTAGGACCTTGAACCATCCGACTCCAGAACCCTGGTAGATAGGGTGAAGTTGGCTATTGGCTAATCCTTCTCTTAATATTCTCCCGAAGTACCTACGCGGGTTCTACCCATTGTATTTAGCTATTATTATTATTATTATTATGTATTTGGCTATGCATCGTAAGTAAATTGATGCAAAATACCAAGTGTTCTAACAACCTCAACGTGTGCTTAAAAGCTGGTGTGCTTCTTTATTACTTAACGAAATAGGTATACATATTTTTAAATAGTTCAAGTTCAACTTTGTAGTATTAACCTCCAAGCACAAGACTACTGCAAAGCATAATTTCCAAGTAAATTAAGGGTTAATCCTATCGAAACCAGACTATTCTACCTCGCTACAAAGGCGTTTAGCCTGAGACTACAGTGTGTTACCTTTGATTATGCAAATACAATGTTTTTGCTTATTTTTGAATATAAGTGTCAAACATTTAAAATGTTAATAGTAAGTTAGTGCACAGGTATGTTGTAACTATAAAAACAATTAGAGAAAAATAAAACGGAACCATTTCTCATGTTTTGGCAACATTTGCTTATTGAACGGGGTTCTGCTGTTACGCCAGATTATGCAACATCACTCTGTAGTCAACATTGGCAAGAAAAGCGGTCTAACCGGCGAAGAAAAGATGAAAGCGATATTGTTATTGGCTTCTGGTAAGACATTTCATAGAGGAAAAAATGCCTCACAAGCAACCAAAGAAATAGGCGCAGTTTATGGTGATTATTCTTTAGCCGAGGTTCCGCCAGGGAGATTGTTATCTAATTGATAAAAAGCGACCAGGCAGAGCATACTCTACAAATGATGACCAAATCATGTCCATGAATTGAGAATGACACACATTGCTCAACTCGAGAATTGGCTGAGAGTCTCAACGTATATGATTTAATAAAAATGTAATAGCTTATATATATTGACATTTTTCTTGCCTTTAAAAACATTGGCGCGAACTTTCTGAACAACCCAATAGAATTATTGTACAGATAGTAAGGTACGTCACCGGCTGTACAGTTACTACCGTATGTAACATAGAGAAATTATCTCATGTTTGTACTACGATATTTAATAGGTTTTTGTAATTATATGGCCTGTTGGTGGGTATCTGAGTAAAACACGTGTTTTCCTATTCTTTTTGTTCATGTCCCCTCACAGGGCATAGGATGGAATAAGGGGTTAGATTAATTAGCTTCACCCTCCCTATGTTGTGGGGAGCAGCCACTCCAGAGGGACCCTGTAGGTTACCTTAGGAATTAACTAGGCCTTCGGGATGTCTGTCTTTGCTTCCTCTTAATTTCATAGACGTAACTGATACTACTTTCTGCTGTTCTTCCTCTTCTTTCCCAATTGCTGTTCCCTTGCCCATTGATCCTGTGTGGGAGGATGAGTATACACCGTTGATTTCGTGTTCCGTGTAAGAAAATCGCCCGCTTTATAATCAGGTGATAGGGTAAGCTGCTGTATCACTGTGCCGTGAGATCAATTAGTTAGGAATATCTGGGTTTGGAACTTCTTTGCACGTCGTGAAGTATTGGCAGTAAGAGAAGAAATGAAGCAAAATTCCACTCTATGCATGTATCGAAAATAATAACGTATTTTTTCTTCTTTACTCTATTTACTTCTTACTAACCTGCAAATGTCTTAGATCATTTTGCCGTGGCTACTTATTATATATATTTATTGCCTTCTCTAGGATAGGAATTAATTGATGATTGTTTATGTTAAAAGTACGTTTTTTTTGGGGTGATTCTTGTTACCTTCTGAAACTATTGATTGTTGTTACTTTCGCGTGTGAGTGATTGCTCTTTTTTGTCAACGAAGCTCCTAACAATATCACAGCTGCTTACTGCCTTCGATTCAAGTTTATTAGAAACAAATACTTTTGTGATAAATTCATTGTTATTCATTTATTTTTACTGCTTCTTCTAGAGTAAACTCAGTCTCACTTGGTACTGTTGTATGTCCAACAGAAGAGGGCGTGAAAGCAGTGGTGATGTAGATGTTCTTCTTACCATACAAGAAGACTCCAAATCTTCATCATCATCAGTCCCCAAAGTTCGTGATAAGACACAAACTGACGAAGATGGTGCAAGGAACAGCACCTCTCGCAGCACTGGCCAGAAGCTGAACCAGAAGTTGTTGCTGCAGCGAGTCGTGCAGCAGCTGGAGCGCGACCGTTTGGTGACGGACACACTCTCTTTGGGGGATACCAAATTTATGGTAAGTTTTTGAAAATAATTTCTGCTGCTGAGAATGTGACTATGGTCCCCCTGAGGGAAAGGGGGAGGGCTGGAAGACACAGCGTAAAATAAGTTGAATTTAACCCAACAGGGGGTCATATGAAGTAGCTAGCTATATAAAGTGTCAGTTGCTCTTAGGAATGCCAGTGTTTGAAACGTTGTTCTTGAAGTACGCAGTCCTTCACACGTTGCTTACGAAAAGTGTTAGCCTTACTTGCGCATGCAATGCTTCTTGAAAAGAGACTCGTTCGCAAATGCATTTAAAATAGATTCATTTAATCTCTGTTATACATATTCTTAACTCACCTCCCCTCAGGGGATGTAGGATCGGCCACAGGCAAAAGTATTGGTTTAGTTAGGTTCGCCCATCCTATGTTATGGGGAGTATCGCTGCCAGAGGAACCCCATAGGTTACTTTAGCATTAACTAGGCCTTAGGAACGTCTGTCTTTCGTGCCCGCTTTGCTGCCTTCCATTTTGATACTCCTACTGATGATACTTTTTCTGTTGTTCCTCCTCTTTCCCTACTTGCTGTTCCCATACGTGTTGATCCTGTGTGGGAACACCCTCGTGCATTGGTTCCTCGTTTCTACCGGAATACTTCTTGTCCATTGTTTCTTCTTCTGCTAGGTCATCGTTGTAGTGAAAACGTACTGAGGCTTATGCTAATCAGTAGAGCCTGGACATTTAGCTACGACAGTTAAAGCGCTTTAAGTAGTAAAAAAAAGCAAGTGTAGCATCCAAAATAAGCGCTTATGTGATGAATTTTAGCATTGTACTTTAGGTGGGTAAAAAATAAGTGCTTAAAAGAAAAAAGGATATCATTTCAACCATTTTTCGAGCTATGTCCACACGAAAAACAACTCTAAGCGGACATTATTTTAGTGCAGATCGGCTTATTCATTTCTATGTTTGAGTTGTGTTTGTCGTAATGTTTGTTACGCAATAACTCAAACAGTCATGAAAGAATCTTCAAAACATTGCAGAAACTTAATACTATTAAAAGGAACAATTGACTAGATTTTGAAGTTGATACAAAAGAAATCATGAATTTGAACTTTTCGTTACCGTTACCTCACTTGGCGGAGGTATGCGCTCTCAGAGTGCTCTAGTTCACATATCCATTGACTTCAAAATAAAAAAAAATTCTAAAAGTTTATTCCCCACCGTTTTTTTTGTGTATATAAATACAATTGGAATGCAAGTTTTGAAAATAGACATGGGGTCTCTGGTTTGTTTACAAAATCACTGTTTACATAATCACTGACCACGAATATAGCCACAAAAAGACGCCTTATGTACGCGCTGCTCTCGTTTGTTGTTGGCTTAGTGGGCAATAGCTCAAAGAAGCCGGGGTGTTAGTCCCGGTGTCTCTTTGGGAATGGGCCTTTTGGTTCGTCTACTGCCGCCTATCTAATCTAATCTAATCAATAAATAGGCAGGTACACGATATCTCCCTAGATTAGAAAAGGTCTCCGAACATCGGCGAACAATTTAAACGTAGGCTAATTACCGGAACAACTTGAGCGCTAGCAAACATTTTTAAGCGCTAACAAAAATTTTGATGGTGCTTACTAGCATTTTAAGCCCTACAAAATCTTACAATTTTTTACGCAGCTTAAGCAAAATAAGCACTAAGCATTTATTTCAAGCAATATTCCGGCTCTACTAATCAATATGATAATAGTAATCTTAACTAACCTAAGTTAGGTACCTAACTAAACGCATACTCCGAGATTGGCCGCATCTTTATAACCGCGACCAAGATGGTTTTCGAGTGCAATCTGCTCTGCAACTCGATGAAAATTTATACAATTCCAAGTCTGGTTCTGATGATACTATTCAACCCTTTCTATTGGTTAGGGAACTGAAATACGGTCGAGGTTAATTCCGTACCAGATTGCGATGCAAAAGTGCGATTCGAAGGTGCTTTACGTTCGTCCTGTCCTGCAACGCATCGCCGGTTTCTTGTTTGCTATTTTTTTTTTTTTTCGTTTAATTGCATTATGTTGATCAATAAATTTAACAAACATGGGCATGCTTAGCTTCAAAGAAGAGGGGGGCGATAGCTATTAGAAGCGATAACAGCATGTGGATTAGAAGGACAAAGAGTAAATTGTAGTGAAGAGATTGTAAAGAAACTTTGAAGTTGGAGATGAATAAAAACGTCATAATGTCGATTTATAAACTGGTCACTTTTTTCCCGTGTTGAAACTTTTTTTAAGTTTTAGGTAACAATTAGTCATTTATGAGGTAATTATTTCGACTTGGTTTCAAAGGTTCTAGTAAGTTTCACTTAAATTATCTTAACCATCTCCCCGGTAGAAACGAGCTTACAGTAGGCTATATACTATTTTCACCCAATGTTCCTCTTTCTGTCGTCAACGAATAAGTATATTCTATAAAACTTAACCCTTCGTAGCCCAATGTTTTGATCGTCGTATGGATGATATGAGTAGTGTCCCCAGAGGGATATCCCCATAGGTTGCCTTAGCTAGGCCGTCGTGACGTCTATGGTGAACACTTTGCTTCCTTTTATTTTCATAATCCTACCGATGGTGCCTTTTTCTGTTCTTCCTCTTCTTTCTTGACTTCCTGGCTTCCCATTCGTTAGTGGGGCCCCGGCCCTCTGGCCCTCAAAAAACCGTCACTTACTGTGAGCTTTCCACCCAAGGGAGTGTGCCGACTGAGCGAAGATTCTATTCATCGTCGTCTGGATATTCGCCTGCTGCCTCCCGAGCAGTACTTCTGTGGTGTCCTTTACTTCACTGGATCCGATCTCTTCAATAAGGTTTGTGTCCTGATCAGTTTCAGAATTAATGAAAGTTTATTGATACATTTACGTCCGCCGCTGATAGTATATCCATTCATCAGAGTTCAATGCCGCGCTCCTGTAGCTAATATAACGCTGCAGTACTGAACTGCGTAAAAATAAAACCACTAGCCAGTGCTGCAATTAAAATCATCTGTTTGGTATTTAGACCAGCTGGTTTCAACTATTTTGTCATCATCCATGCACGCATCTGGTACAAATAATAAAAATCACAGCGTGAGCTACCATGATCCGGAATAGGTTGGAAGCATAATAAAAGGTTAGGTGGCAATACTTGTGCAGTATACTGTAATTAGTAGGTATGTAAAGGCACAGCTCATTGATCTATGTTTTGCAATGGACTGTTTTTAACTGTGCACAGTGATGTTAAACCTTTGTTGATTCTCAAGTGGAAGTGGTTCACCAGAGGCGAGGAGGCTAATGCCGGGAGCACATATGGATTACTATGCCTAGCTTGTTGCCAGGATGAGCAGCTCGCGTGACGTTTCTCTACATCTTTAAAAGCGGTCGCTTAGATATCGGGGCATAAATGACGTCCGAGTCTGCCATCCTTGCATCTAGTTGACTGTGTAGAACTGTAGATGGATAGTGTGGCCCCGGCATTTGCAACAAGATCAATTAATGCTAAGATCTTACCATTCAACAAACCAAATTTGCTTTCTAGTGTTGTTAGATGAATCTCTCTTCGTGATTATTACTAATAAAAGTCAACCGAATATACCAAAAAGGCAACAATCTCCTAAGCTGGATGGTCACGCAAGCTCCTCTGATATTTTTAGGGTTAAATTAGTGAGTCAGGCTGTCTAAAGTGGCAGTAAAGAGGTGTAGCTTCTGCCAACCTCACTCGGCTAATTCGAAAATGTTTTCATAGCAAAATTAATTTTAGGAGGACGCAAAATTCTGCTGCTTCGACAGTTGTCGGTTACATGGAAGCGAGATTCGTCGCAGCTCTTTCCTCTTTTTTCCCGCATGTAAAGTTCTGCTTCGTCAAAAAAAAAATATGTACTGACGTAAGTGCAGTGTACACTAAAGTCACGACGTGCAAATGGCTTTCGTATGTTGGAAAGCGATTCTTGTGTGCACTACACGTGCTAAATTTTATTGAACTTTCTCTTTTAATAAAAATACAGATTAGTTAGTAAAATATTAGACTTCTAATAATGATTGTTTTTTACGAAATGGATCTCTTTTTCTATGTAGTAAAAGATGCAAGTTTTGGGCTACTTTGACATACTTTATAACAGTAGCAAATTTTGTATAGTGTTCAGGTTATCTATACAAAAAGGACTCATAGATATGTAACGAAGTAGCGGTCGTTACTGTAACGAGTAATGGTAACGCCCAGTGCAATTTTATGGCAGTAACGAGTAACGGCAACGCCCCGGTAATTTTATGCAAGTAACGAGTAACGGTAACGTCCTCCGATATCATGTAACGGTGCCCATCACTGAGCGGAACATTATTATAAATTCTACGCGCTGGCCTAATCTTCGCTTATTTCGTTCAGTGAGTGACACGAAACAAACAACTATACGAGTGGCCCCACATTAAATAAAGGCAGAAAATTTGTACTTCACGATAAGCCCCTGCGTTGTTTTTTTACTCTTCAGAGGGCTTCTCAAATGAAAATTCAACATTTGCCTGAAAAATTGGATATATATTTTTATATGGCGTGCGCAGTCAAGTGGCATTTCCGGTATCACCTTTGACATGTATGAACACGCTCGTGCAGGCGGGCTCAGGTCCTTAGTACTTGTAAGCCGACTCTTGGTATGCCCGAATGCAACCCCATAGCTATCATAGATATCGTGACGTCATCTACAATGCTCGAATTTCTTCCTATCTTATTCTTTTAGTTACGTAGAATGTATTATAAATATTAAGCGTACGCATATAAGTATACATATATTAACCATATGAACGCACGACGGTGTTCATTACATATTTTTTATTATATTTTCTAAGAAATTTTTTCAAACATCACACTTGAAAACCCTTCTTTTAGCTTTGTTTACCCAAGCGCTGAACTCAGAGTAAAATTTTCTAGCGACATATGGAAATTAGGCCTATGTGTGAACTGCAAAGACGCTAGTTTTCAAATTTGCGAAATATTTTTGAACATTAGGTTGCGAATGAAACTGATTTTATATCGTAATCTTCTGTTTCCCCTGAGCCGTAGAGCACCCTAACGTTCATGGTTTCCTTGTATTGACAGTACGGTATTTCAAAAATACCTATACAGCTTCCTTTTCTAATTCTCCGCGAATTTAAAGGGAGAGGACTATCCAACACCATACTTGCGACTCTTGCTGAGCAAATTGACGATGACAAACATTGCACGCTGGTGACTGAAGACCGTTGAGGGGACTCCTTATATATCTTGTGAATGTGTTTTCTCAGCTGATTGTTTGAAGTTTTGCGGTGTCCTCATGAACACAACCTCGTCTCTACCATTGCGAACGTGACAACTGTCATATCACTGTGTTTTGTGGAGGACGTAAATAATGGGCTTTGTATTTACATCTATTTTTTCTTCATGATCTTAATGGTAAATAAAATTAGCTACGAGCCATGAAAAAAAAACTAATAAATATACAACAAATACACCTAAAACGAAAGCCATCAGTTTGTGCCTGAGCATTTAATTTTCATGCTCTTCATTCCTTTGTAATGAGCGCTCTGATTGGTCGAGATCGGTTTGAGGACGATTTCGAGCATCAACCAGTGACAGGATCAAAGTAGACGTTCAGTGCCGTTGAAACGGCTTAATGGTAAAGAGAATAGGTAGATTCTCTATATATACTTCCCCTACTGCTCTGCGAGGTGGGACGCCGAATGGTGGTTAACGACCCATACCATGGGATTGTTAACCTGCTGCCGTGTGGGAGGCCACGGAAGGGACCCTCCGCACTTGTGTTTGTCTTCTCTCTTTTCTTTTTTCGTCTCGTTACCATGTGCGGCGTAGCTGAGCGAGCAGCAATGCCTTACGGGGTTGGATAATAATGGATATGCTCTGCGCCCTTTTCCTTGCCAGTTGTATGAGGGGCGTATGAAAAGTTTTATGCATCGCTGTATCAGAAGCGTTTATGCATGGTCAAACCTATGATAATTTGAAAAAGCAACTTTTTGTAAGTACTCTCACCAAATGTTGAGATTGTCAAAAAGTTGGAAAATAAATCCTCAAAAATCTCTTATTCTTTCAGTTTTCTAATTGCTTAAAACTTTTCATACACCTCTCGTAGCGCACTGGCCAATTGAGACCCGTGGAATGAACTCATCTTGGTTCGCAATACCTTCTATAGAAAAGCCGAGAAATCGGCGCGATGCGACTTAGCACAGCTGCACTCGTGATCCTTGCTCTACTAATTACGTATTATCCTTTTGAACACACCTCGTATGTATCCATGTTGCCAGTGTGGTCGTACCGTAACAAATTACGGCGCGTATTTGCGTGAATTTATCCTCATCTTCAGTGTACAATTAGAAAACTCAACCTGTAATTTGTTCTTATTACAGAATATGCGTGCTACCGCGCTGGAGACAGGGTTTACCCTCAACGAGTACAGCATTCGGCCTGTGGGAAGTACAGGCGTGCCTGGTGAACCCCTGCCCGTCGCGTCCGAGCGTGATGTGTTTGATTACATTGGTATGGATTACAAGGAACCGGCGGAAAGGGATTTATAACTAAGGTGACGTGATTCCAATATGCTGTGAAAAGCATTGAGGACTTTTTTCATTCTCGCTATTTTCATGTAAGCTCGCTGCACACGATAGTATTTTGATCTGTATTTCACTTCACAGCATCTGAATGTGTTGCTGCTGTGTCTATTCAAATAAAAAGGAAGTGCAACTGCTTTTCGTGCTGTTATTCGCGAAAATTATGGAGACACCCGACTCTTCCCTAGTGCCGCTTTCGTAAGCCAACTGATATGACATGACTGATAACATAATAACATTTTAACAAATCTTTTAGTAGACACACAGTTATGATTGATTGCCTGCCTGGACACGATGGAACCGTCGAATCATGAAGTTATGAAGGACTTTATACCTTCATGCGTCGAATACTGTTAAGTAAAAACATAGAAGACAAGACTACCGTATCATCGTCGGTGGGCTTTATTCCTTCCGTTTTCTACTGTCGGTCTGTGTCTTATTCGTATTAATTTCTGAGTGGCTGGTCACATGCTCGGTTGATTTATGTATGAACTTCGCGGTTCACGGACTTCAGTTTTTCTTGAAAAAGTTCTATCTGCTTAACATACTACATGCCTCTTCTTTATTTCTTGCCATCGTTGTGGAAAGCTTGCTTAACCTATAACCGGGCAGCTGACTGAAAACCTCTCTTGTAGAAGCTTTATGGCACTCGTATGTTGCTGCCTATATTGTAGTTTCTGTTCGTCTGTGATTGTAGCCAGTGATGAAGCTGTTTTGAATTATAGTTTTCAGGGCGCGGCGACCCCAGGGGCTCGTGTAGGTTACCTTAGCCATTAGCTAGGCCTTCGGGTCGTCTATCTTTCGTGCCACTTTGCTTCCTTCCAATTTCATACTCCTACTTGCTTATGCTCTAATTTTCCTTTTCTTTCTTGACTTGTTGATCCTGTGTGGGAACACCTTCGTCCATGGGTTCTCCATATTTCTATCGTCGTACTATATGTCCCTTGCTTCTTCCTTTTTTAGATCGCCGTTGTTGTAGAGAGGAGGCTTAAACTACTCAATATAATAATAATTGTAGTTTTCATGGCTGTAGTAAACAGAAGCTACATTGTAATTCGTAAATAAAGCGACTGATTTTTGATAGGATCATCTCGGTGGCGTTGTGCAAATACAGTATGTTACCTTTAATTATGCAAATACAATTGTTTTACTTAATTTTCCAAGATAAGTGTCAAACATTAAAATGTTAATAGTAAGTTAGTGCACGGATATGTTGTAACTATGAAAACAATTAGAGAAAAAATGAAACGGAACCATTTCCCACGTTTTGGCAACATTTGCTTATCGAACGGGGTTCTGCTGTTACGCCAGATTATGCAACATCACTCTCTAGTCAACATGGGCAGGAAAAGCGGTCTAAACCAGTGAAGAAAAGATCAAAGTGACCTCATTTTTGCCTTCTGGTAACACAACACTAGGAGTTTTCAAGTAATTACAGCGTGATCACCTAACAATAAAGGCTTATGCAATTGAAGGTAAGGTCAACCGGAAAACTCCGGATAGAGCCTCTACGAGGAAATTTAATGCTCGGGGATATGCGACATTTGAAGGTTTCTATATCTAGAAAACAACTTTCTACAAGTAAGGCGATATTTGAAGACGATGGAACCCCAATACTAAGCAGAAAGACAAGATGTGAGGTTCTGCAGAAGCTAGGAAAAGTGAAAAAGGCAATTATACGACCACTTCTAACAAAAACTCATAAAGAAAATAGGGTCAAATGGGCTGAAGAGAACATGGAAACTGATTTCTCCCACGTCATATTTACTGACGAATGCAGAGCCACTCTTGATGGTCCAGTTGGATGGGCGTCTGGATGGGTCCTCCATGACCTATCTCAACAGACACTGCTTGAGCGTCAAGAAGGTGGTGGAGGTGTAATGTTTTGAGCCGGGATAGTAGGTGACACCCTTATTGGTCCATTTGAAATGGCAGGAGTTGAACTGAATGCAGAAAGGTACTGCCAGTTTTTCGAAGCCAACTTGATTCCATGGCTTGATGAGCAAACTTATCACACTAAGATACAAATTGGTAGCCTATTTCAGCACGATAATGCTCCCTCAGACCGAGCACCTTACACTGATAACTGGCTTGCGGATGGAGGATTTAAATCAAAAAGGATTATGACCTAGCCAGCGAATAGCCCAGATTTTAATCCCATTGAGGACCTTTGGGCAATGATCAAAACGAAGGTCTATGAAGGTGGTCGGCAATTTTCGAGCAAAATAAGCCAGTGGAATGCAGTAAAAACAGCTGCAGATTCTATTCCACCATCTGAAGTATCAAACCTACCAAAGTCTGTTGATAATCGCCTGATAAAATTCATGAAAAATGGAGGTTGCCATGATCAAAATTAACTTGTTATATTTACCACTACTGAACACTTACTTCAGTGTTTATTGAATTGTTTTGGTTATAATTTCTTGGTTTTGGACGTTTAATAAAAATATTCCTGTTCACTTGTATTTATTTCATCTTTATGACGTTTTTATTAACTTTTTGCATAATCTGTGGTAACAATAACTAACTCGTAAATAAGTAAATTGTATGATAAACTTAGGAAATGGCTAAATATATATTTTACAAGTGCTGTTTATATTTGCAACATAGCCATGCATTCAGTTAATATTGATATTTCAATGTTAGACACTAATCTTCAAAAATAAAGTAACAAAAATTGCATTTGCATAATCAAAGGTAACTTACTGTAAATATAAGAGTTGACTCAAGTGTTTGACTGAAACAAGATTTGTTTAATACGCCTCCTCGACAATCACGGTAGGTTAATTTCTATAGGTCTGATGAAGAAAAAAATGGAAGTTTACTGAAGGGTTACAACTTGCAGTCGAGAGTTCTTGTTACTGACGATGAGCAATACCCCATAGAATTGGATACTGTTCTTTTTTTTTTTTTTTTTTACTGTTTTTGAAGGTCACCCCGCATGAGCTACTTACTTAGGTACTCGGCCTTCGATCTACAGAAGACCTCTTGCACATATTGCTTATTCATCTTAAGTTACGTGCCTGATGTTCGTCCTTTCGCAAAATCAAAAACCTGACTTACAATGAGGACACTGTTCTACGATATTAACTTTGATTTTGATAAACTTCGATAGCACTGTACTGGAGAATGTTTCTACTGCAATAAAGCCGTCGTCCGATATTTGCCCATTTCATTTGTTTCATATTGCACACTGAAGAATATGCGCGACCGTTAATTTTGCTGAGGAAATCATGGTCAATTTCTGCCTCGGTATTTGTAATATTCGGTTTTGAGGGAAAATACGGTTTCAGATCTATCCCATCAGCAGGAGACACGATTCCTTCATAACCCGTGCGCCTTTCTGTGACCGTAGCTTGAGATCATCGAAATATTCTTTGGTATTGTGCCCATGTGTGAATGCTCCGGTTTCTTGTATGGTAAAACATGTAAACGGACTTTTTTCATAACTGCATTAGTGACCTAATATGCTTTTGTAGGCTAAAACAGTATGTCGATACTGGTACTGTATTGCTCGAGTAACTTGTAATAAAATAATTCGACATGACACAAAACTCCATTAATCTGACTCCCAGGCTTGTACAAAAGTTTGAGTTATCTTCATTCCGATAATTTTTTTCTAATTGAATGCATGAAAAAATTCAAACTGTCACACTAGCGTGAAACTATTTGCAGCACGCAACATCCGCTTGCCTGGGGACAATTCTTTATTCTGCGGCCCCAGTAGTTGTAGGAAATTACCACAACAAGCGCAGTATAACCCGACTCCACTGACATTAGCTTGAGAATTATTGATAATTGTGCGGAAAATACACAGGTGTGAACCTGGCTTCAGATCATAAATTTCTTATGTTGAAATCGCAAGTAGCTACCATTGGCAGTTTCGTTCTTCGCTCCAGCGAAAAGGATGAATGAAATCACACGTACTTCAAGTTTAGCTCTTTACTAAGGCTGAAATATTAGGTGAAAAGTATGAAGAACTCATAAGTCTACACAGATAGCTTGTCCGAAGAGAGAAACCCATGCTTATCACCAGGACAGGAAGAACAGAAACCCGGTCAACCGATTATCAAATGGTCGGTCCTCTTACAAACTCTGTTACCTTAATTAAATATTTTCTGCATCACAGCGAATCTGTACAAATTTCATTAAAGAAAATATAAAGTGCACTTCAACAATAATAATAGTTCACGGAAACTCCGTCCTGCACTGCCTGCTGTTTGCAGGTTGTCATTTTTTCCTGGGGGGGGGGGTACCCATGGATCAACGGGGTGCACTCTGAGAGGCTCGCGTACGTCGTAAACGACATACCAAGTAACGTCACTCATACGATACATTTGACGTTTTCCTTAGTCCTTTACAGGGTTAAAAATGAAATGGTAGCAAACTTGACTATCTGCGGACTTGTTTGTTGCATTGCACGTAGCAGCTCGCCAGTACCGTAATAGGTACCAGTATCTGGAGAAGTTTAACGAACCCTCCAACTCGCACACAGCAGGCTGGCTTGCATCAGATGGAGAGCAGACTGTACAGAAGTCGAAAAAAAACAATAGACCATTAACATACTGATACTGTTGCAAGGTAATAATAGGAGTTAACTTAAACAGAAGTTTCGTTTACATTTGTTTAGTCAAAAAATGGAATAGTGAACAGTATTAATGTCCAGTAATTCAAGGACACGGTCAAATTCAGAACAATGTTCTCAACGAAAAACTAAACCGATTAGATAACGAGTTTCGCAGTCATAATTCATGGAAAATGTACTGAAATGTGTAACTATTAACGCAGAAATCCACATAAAGGTCAAAGAACAGTCAGAATAGTGCACACCCGAACTATGCAATTCATATGCACTTATCCCACTTATTCCTGCAGCATATAAAGGATTTTCGCACCAAACGAGTGCACGGTTGCAGTCGACCAAAGATTCCCAGGGCTATGAAGACAAAGACGGTTCACGTAGCTACCACAATCACCACCCTTGCCCTATTGTGGGTTACGGTCAGTGCCTCACTGGGCCACAGGTGCAGACGCTGCTATCTCAAGTATTTATTGCAAGTACATACTCAATCATCTCCTTCGCCAGGAAGTAGACACCCGACTTCGAGAAGGCAAGTGCAGCACTCTACCACTCAGCCACCACGCACATCAGCAAGCACCGGAGAAGGTTACTAGCGCCACGGGCATTGCGCCCGTCTCTCACATCTTGAAGCAATGCGTTTCGATTATTAAAACACATCCTGGAATGCGTTTATATGACTAAAGCACACCCCGGAAGTACGTTTCAACGACTAATCCACATTTCGGAAATACGTTTCAATGACGGAAACACATCCAGCAATACGTTTCAATGACTAATACATGTATCGGAATTACGTTTCAATGATTGAAACACATCCCGGAATACGTTTCAACGACTACAACATCCCGGAATAACGTCCCCCAGCTGCAAACGACGGCGCTAGTCCATAAGAAGTTAATCTTTCTTCAAGTCTGCGCATGCTGCACAGGTAAGACACTCGTAAATACACTTTAACTACACAGCTAAATGCTAAACACATACACAGAGAAGATGGTTATTAGGCTATCTGTTACACAAGTATTGGCAGTGATGAAACACGAAAAGCTGTGAAGCACGACGACGATTAAGAAAACCAAGTTCAACTGCTCCAGGCGAAGTGAACTGGGGCTTCAGTAGTTTGGAATATTTTTCAGTCTTTACTGGAGGACTTGGACAGCTTGAGCAGAAGTGAGTGGCAAGAGTGTGTAAACTCCCTAACGAGAAGACCAGTTCAGTGGATAGGGTCATTAGGTCCTGAGATCACAGAGGAGATGATACACAGTTGCTGACTCCTTATGCTAAAATGCCCAAATATGTTAATACCTCATGTCTCTCACGAAACTACTTATTATTTAATCCATAAATATATAAAATATATTCATAAGTTACGTACATAAATAACACAAAATTGCGAAACTGAACGTATTATGCGAATAAACACTTAAGAATAAACGATAAACGAAGACATTATTGCTAAAACATCGAAAGCCACGTTTCAAGAACGTATGTTGAAGCACTGACTGTGAACATTTCTTGGGTCTTACAGAGAAGTTTGGCGCTGTACGCTTGAGCAGAAAAAATTAATGTCGTTAGTCAAAGCATGGTCAGGCAAGCACTCCAGAACTTGTGTGTTGGCTCAAACACAGTAAACAAACAGTACTGTCCAAGCACAGCAGTTCGTAAGACCACCCAGTACGATTCTAAATAAATATCTGAATCAAGAAATTAAGACCAGGTAATTTCATGATAGTTCAAGCTTCCCTAGTCATCGCAAAGTATTCTTAGAGGGGAGGATCCACATACTGAAAACAATCGCACACGGGAAGAAAACAATTTTGTTGAAGTGACAAAAGACAAAAGGTTGGAGCACGGAAAAGAAGTCAAAACGGCGAGGAAAAATTTAATGAAACTTTTCAAGGTTAGGCTCACGTAATTTTATATTTTCCCTTCGAGTTGCAACTGCTGGGGCAACCTATCTAACCGAAGCGAATGGATCCACCCTCTCCATTTGAATGTCTGAAGACAATTGTTTACATGTGCGTCGACGAAGCTGATACCATCTCTGCAGTGCTTTTAGCTCTACCAGGTCAGAAGAAACTTTTCACCAAAAGACAGAGTTGACAAACTTTTTTAATTTCCAAGAGAAGACGGCTGAATTACGATTTAGATTATGGCGTATTTAGATGAATAACACCTGGTTTAAAGCCATCCAGGAACAATTATTGTACCAAAAAAAATTTTTTTTTCTAACTTCACGATATAAATTTGTAAAAATCCTAGTTACAGAAAAACATTTCGAATTCAGAAAGATTTTTACTTTCCTTATTCAGCGTCTGTTTTAGTGATACTGCATAGGAAGCGTTTTTTAGTAAGCAGCAATCGCGGCTCGACCATCCATTTAAAGAATTAATAACAAATGTATGTACAAAACAACTCTCACAACCAAACGAGGCTCCAGCAGCTATTTCTACCATGAAGACGCAGGTCACTTCCAAAAATATCCAATCCCTTGTGCGAAGCGATGCCTCACGAACAGTAAGAACCAGATGACCGTCGGAAGTTGGCTCATGAATTACAAGCACTTCTATTTATTGTCTGTAAGACGCATAAAAAAAAAGTGCTCTTCTAGCGCCCCACGTCACGAACCCGTGCATCAGACTCTGTTCGTAGCAGTACCTAGTTGTTGTGGGTGAGCGGGTTACTAGCGCCGCGGATATCACACAAGTCTCGCGCCGGATCCGCTCTTAGCCAGTCAGTGCACGTGCACTATTTTACATATTTTCACAAACAACGAGAGAATCATTTTAGCATGTACCATTTCTAGTACTACAATTTACAATTTTTTTATGACGACAATTGGCGTGCCTGACACTGCACTGCTCAATAATCACTGGACACGTAAGTACAAGAATATGCCTAACTTATGGAGAATATTTACATTAATATACAGTAAAGAATTGAATCCTTTTGCCAGGATCTCCTTGTACTGACAGCATAAGCAAGGCACAGAATATTGGTAGTATTACATGTTGAAAAATATTTTGAATTTCAGCTGTAAATAGCTGTCCTTGTCAATATTTACTAATAAACCTTCACACCCACTGTCATTAAATAACATAATAAAAAGTAAGAAATACCTGACAGGCTACGTAAATAACAAATCCGGGGTAATTAGCCTCGAAGGTGAATTTAATTACAAAATATTCCACAATGCATACATACAAAAAGATTGAGTGAAAATTCATATACAACAATTCAATATACAATACAAACGAAAGCTTGATGCAAATGCGGCATCTGAGAACAGCTAATTTTACAATAGTATCTACATAAACTAACCACTACACTACTTTCTCAAAAACGTTTACAAGTGACACATGGACGAATGCGACGTAGCTTCTTACATCGGCGCTGGCGGCCGAGACACCAACCCGACAAGGTCATTTTTAAAAGGTATATCCTGTAAGGATTTATTATGGCGCAGACATAAATAGAGAATGAGCTGCCTGGAAGAGTGGACACCACTGTTCAAGCCTGTGTTTGTTGATATATATAAATATGATTGTATTCACATGTAAGAACAATCTCCTTGCCACCGTAACTAAAACGAAGCTACTCGTATTAACGTAACCTACATCATATGTACACATTATGTTACACGACAAAAGTATAATCTAACGTTGAAACACGTGACATAAATATCGGATGTACAGCAAATCGATTATCAAAAACAAAACCGAGACGAGACGTATGAAGGTGAAGCAGCGGCGGGGTTAGGATGGAGGAGCAATCAAGGAGGTCACGTGGTCAAGGCGCTCGGCGTAGGCGTCAATGAGCTGGGTGGTGGAGTAGGGGCCTGGCCAGGAATGCTCTGGCTCTGAATCTGGAAAGACCAACGATGTTCTTTAGAAGATTTGTTAATGGAGTTAGGTTCAAGGTTAGTAAGACTGTTTGCTAGCGCAACGATTCTAAGCCGCTTCGCGCCGAAGGTCAAGTATTTTATCTCAGCATTTCTGCCAGAAGGTCGTGAGTGACGGCGAACTCACACAAGCGAGTTCTGTGTCTCGAATTTATAAAGCACGCGCATCTCTAGCCCTACACGGCACGGCTGAACGAATTCTCTCAGTCGTGCGCACCAGGCAAGAGACGGAAAACGAAAAGAGAAGAAGACAGACGAAACGCCCGTGCAGCTGGCCCCTTCTGGAGCCCTCCGCAGGGGTGAAGGTAGGACTCCCGCGGGAAAAGGTCGACCCCCTCGATCGACGGCCCAACTCGCGGAATAGAAGGGTAAATCTAGAGAACTTACCCAACTTTACAAAACTAACCCCGTCAGCAGGAACTGCAGCAAGCTGCAACATCCCCTGCGGAGAAGGTACTAGGTACCCTTGGGGTCGTGAGGCCCAAATATAATAGGGCCTATAGTTAAATGGCGTTAAGAAGTCAGTAAACCACCATTGAGTTAGTTATTCAATTGAATTAGGCACAGCAAAGCGAGGTAAGAAGTAAAAAGAGCCATTATACTAAAATTAAGTAAAAATGAATGGACATTTCGGACAAATATGTCCATCATCAGCAAAAGTCTGAAAACAGAAAATTTGGAAAATATTCAGTACAGTAGTTTTGATTTCACACTATTCATAGATCTACAATAAAACCTAATACTAGAAAGGACCCGTTACTAACAGCGGTGTTGCACTCTGCGTATCGTTCAGTTCTGGTTTAGTTTCAAAAATGGTAAGTGATTCTGTGATACGTAGGTTATGACTACCCTTAGCTGAAGCGAGAATATTGAAATCATCTATAGAAATGTTGCTATTACATTGAATGGCATGATCACGGATGGAGGAGTGAGAAGGGGCACATAAGGACTGACCGGTCCTGGAGCTGACACCTCTATGCTCGGAAACTGGTACAAAGGCTACGGGTGGTAGAGCCCACGTAGCGCTTTCCACATTTGGAACAACAATAATTGTACACTAGAGACGAACGTAGAGGGTCAGACAGGCGGTCTTTATAATGAAAGAAGGAGTTACTTAAAGTCAGAAAGTTTTAAGCCTCCGTTTATGAGCAGAACGATATCACAGAGGAAAGAGCTAGGGACATAAAGTATGCCGCTGGAAACGGGAAACCCATGCACGGTGTTTCCACACAGGCTCAACGCGCATGGGAAGGGAAGTCGGCAAGAAGAGGAAGAGCAGAATATAGTATGAGCAAGTAGGCGTATGAAATCGAGAAGGAAGCAAAGGGGGCACGAAAGACAGACGTCGCGAAGGCCAGGCTAATGGCTGAGGTAGCCTATAAACCACTATTGACTCAAGTCACGTGGTGATGGTGATGACTAGTACAACAGCCATAAATTAAAATTAGGTCACTTGGAGATGGCTATGACAACGTCAATCAGCAATAACTTACGTCACTGACCGATGGCTACTGCTGACTACATCAAGGATCAATGAGACTTGCCGTCTGATGGAACAAAGGTGCATCTAGCAAGACCACGACATGAAATAATGAGGCTATGACGGTACCGCATGAAGTCAGCAGTGACTAACTTGAAGCAGACTGCCTACTTTATACACGCACACTGCATCTAGTTAAGATAGGCACACATGTGTATGTACTAAAAGATATTGTCTTTATTCAGAATCTTCAAGAAAAAAAATCATTTACATTGTAAATCGCCGTAAATAATGATCAATCAAGCATGCTTGGAGCATTGATTCAAGCGAAACTGGCACATTATACATGTGCTGTACACAAACGCAAAGCTATTGAGCTCTTACTAATTTTACTAAGAAAGTGTTTTAAACTACAGTGATAGTAATTACAAAAACTAACTTCGAGATAGC
The DNA here is from genome assembly GCA_001587735.2 of Parhyale hawaiensis. NCBI lineage: Eukaryota > Metazoa > Arthropoda > Malacostraca > Amphipoda > Hyalidae > Parhyale > Parhyale hawaiensis. The sequence continues at coordinate 24,890,471 of LQNS02277717.1, read as the reverse complement.
TACACTATTTTTTCAATTATTTTTATTTATTTTATTATTATTATTATTTTTTGTTAGAATTCGAACAGAGTTTTCAGCGATGTAAAGTATGACAAAAATGGTAGCTTACCGAATGGAGAACAAACTGGTCGTAGACTTCCATAAGATCGTCCAAATGATACTCTTCCAGGACAATGAAGCCCTCCAGGGTAGCAGAAATGCGACGAGAGCAGTCGATGCAGTGCACAACATTGCGACCGTTGATGTCACGCACCATGAGAATGTTGAAAACCTGCAACGGTCAATTTAAATCAGGCCTCGGAACTGTTTGTTGCTGAATTACAATAAAAAAGCGGATTCAAGTCAAGCGACACGCTTCTGGCTCCTATACGTAATACCCAGCGTCCGATTATACTGTTGAGTCTTTGAAACCACACACCGAGAGAGATTTAGATGCACTTCGATGCATCAAAATTACATGCAACTTTGTCCCAAAAGCGAGACACGCAAGTGCATCACGATGATGCGTATTGGGTCTTATGATGCACTTGGCACGAATTGATGCACTTATGTGTTCCGGTTTTGTGAAAAAGTCGATGATGCACCAAGATGCATCAAAAACAGGTAGAACTGATGCACCGGTAGAGACGAAACTTTGAAAAAAACAACAGCGATCTGCGTGTTAGTATGTAACTGCATCTCGCTTCGCACGTGCAACAAAACTACAGTTTGTGCTCATTTCGTTTTTGCGGAAATATGTTTTTCTAACTGAAATATTTTTTCTGTCTGCTGCGATGATACACCAAACTACGCCATGAAACACCTATGTGCATCCTGATGGTTCTCTGTGAAACACCTACGTGCATAAAAATTTTTCTCAGTGCAGCTGTAAGTTCCATCTAGATACAGCAAAATGTTGACCACCACGTCGCTGGTCAAGCAAGTGTCACTCTTGACTTTTCGGATGCCTATTCGCATTTGGAGCGAATGAAGCCTTTGAAAACTGGACACTTTTCTGCTTATTTACAGGACACAGCAACGCATTCCGACGCTAAGTACGTACTGTGTGTGCATGGAAACCAGATTCGTGTGAACCCGCCTGAACATGACCGAAACATCAATATGCTTGACAATATAGAGCTACCTACTCAGTATACCAATATAAGCTCTCACAGTAGCCTATAAAGAAACGTGCTATAAAATGTGAACTTGTTCGTTCAACATTCGAGAAGAGACAATAATTTACAAAATGGCGCAAGTAAGTTGAAGGAGAAAGAATTCGCCTTGAGCTAACGAAACGTTAGTTGAGGCGAAAGAGCTTTGTTTAGACGCCGGATGGAAGTTCAACTTCCACTAGCCTCTTGCCCCCGTGGGCGGGTGGCTCTCACCCACTTTAGC